>VMBQ01008712.1:6018-33533 GCA_007657795.1 Dreissena rostriformis
AGCAGCTGATGCGGTGAATATGCGACTCGTGACGATTTCTCCTGTCTTTTAAATTGCACGGGTGATAACAATATTCGGCGAAAATGCTAACTTTGAAATAAAGTTAGAAAATTTACGTTTCTGAATAATTAAATTGAAAATTATTGTGTATTTTCCCACTTGTTAGTCACATATCCACCGCATGAACTATGTGTTATTATAGTCAAACCACACAATAGTGTTCGTAGAAAAAAATACTACGGTAGATTATGTGTGTCTTCACGCGGCTTTTTATGAGTTTATTTCTTCTCCATCGGAATATATAGTATGTCTTTATTTGATTAACATGCAGTTTTCTTTCGACACATTCAAATCAAACTTGCATAGGCTTGTCATGCGAAAAAAGGTCTTATGGCGTTTCGGCCAGCGTAGCTCAAGACCAGCTTGCGCAATTGGGAAATCTGGTCAGAGGCGACGATGTCCGCTATAAAATCACGCAAGGTGTAATGGTCTTATTATGTATCTCCGGGCCAGACTGCGAGATGCGCATGCTGGGCTATAGCTATGAGGGCCGCATATGGCATAGAACCCATTTTCGCATGAAGCGGGACTTTAAAAATATCATTGCGTAGTGTAAATGGCACATTTAAGCACAATGCTTTTCAATATAAAATTGAATTTAAACTGTGTTATTAATAGCAATCTGACAAATAAGGGTAGCCTATTCGGGCGTTCAGGAACAATTTCCAGACGGGCTGACCGAGTACTGCAAACATGTGTGGTAAGCTAATTAAACGATTTCCCCCTTATCGTGACACTATACTCTTTTGGAAGTTTTTTGTTTCCTCATCTTGAAAGCAAAACTATGTAATCAACGTTTATCGATAGACCATTATTTCTTCCCCTAATAATTACAGACCATGAAATTCAGCTAGATGGATGTTTACGCGTAATTGTAACTTGGCACAATTTGTGTTGCATCCTTTACGCTGTGCACAGACGAAGTGATCTAGCCAAAGTTTTCTCGAATCAGCCATTGAAATATTCGAATGTATTCATTCGGATCTGCTCGCGTTACGGAGATCTCATTTAAGGTGAAAAGCTGGGTAAACAGCAACCCCGAAAAAGCGCATTAGTGTTCTATACCGATCTTTATGACTACCTAATTCGTGAGTTAAAAAAAAATGCTCGCGATTTATTTTGTATTTATTTTCATCAATTATCTTTTTGTATAGTTTGAATTGTTATATGGTATCAAAAACGTTTTGTAAAGGGAAACCCATCATGAAATTATATTCTTAATGAGATAGGTATCGATATTCCAACAATGTTCATTTAATATGAAGGTGATTGCAGATTTTATTTTATATTAACTTGTTCTCATTATACGATTTTCATAATATTGTCCATGCCTTCACAACATCTAAAAAGGGACATGTTGTTGTTATGTTGTCTAAGTTATCTCTATAATATCAATAGGATGATAAACAGTGCACACACATCTCGATCTGTGCGTTCAGACACACTCTTTATAAATTTGAACGGGTTGTGTATATTTCAAACTTGCGATTTAAAAAGCGATACCTTAATTTTGAAGAATGAGTTGCGTCAAAGGTTATGCAATAGCGAACAACTGCAGTGCCTTCAGCGCTTTGATTTTAACAGTCTGCAATTGTAGAATAAATGAACATGGGTGAGAACTATCAGCAGCAAATAATAAACACATACTACCGGTATTCACTTTATGCTATTAGAAATATTAATTACCACAATAAAACAAAAATGTAAATGATCATTTTTTTTCAATTTCAACAAACAAAGACAAATACCGATTGCTTCATTAAAGGACAAATTTCAATTTCAACATTAAAAAAAAAATCAATAAATTGGACCACTGAGACAAATATCCATAGCACTGCTCAAATACAAATATCAATAACGCAACACAACAGACACATATTAATTGCACCACTCAATGCCAAATATTAATTGCACCACTCAATGACANATTGCTTCATTAAAGGACAAATTTCAATTTCAACATTTAAAAAAAAAATCAATAAATTGCACCACTGAGACAAATATCAATAGCACTGCTCAAAATACAAATATCAATAATGCAACACGACAGACACATATTAATTGCACCACTAAATTACAAATATTAATTGTACCACTCAATGACAAATATTAATTGCACCACTCAATGACAAATATTAATTGCACCACTCAATTACAAATATTAATTGTACCCCTCAATGACAAATATTAATTGCACCACTCAATGACAAATATTAATTACACCACTCAATGACAAATATTAACTGCACCACTCAATGACAAATATTAATTGCACCACCCAATGACAAATATTAATTGCACCCCTCAATGACAAATATAAACTGCACCACTCAATGACAAATATTTATTGCACCACTCAATGACAAATATTAATTGCACCACTCAATGGCAAATATAAATTGCATCACTCAATAAAAAAGATTAATTGCACAACTCAATGACAAATATCAATTGCACCACTCAATGACAAATATGTATTGCACCACTCAATGCCAAATATTAATTGCACCACTCAATGACAAATATTAATTGCACCACTCAATAACAACTATTTATTGCACTACTCAAATACACATATTAATTGCACCACTCAATGACAAATATTAACGGCACCGCTGAATGACAAATATTAATTGCACCACTCAATGACAAATATTAATTGCACCACTCAATGACAACTGTTTATTATACCACTCAAAGACAAATATTAATTGCACCACTGAATGACAAATATTAACGGCACCACTCAATGACAAATATTAATTGCACCACTCAATGACATATATTTATTGCACCACTCAATGACAACTATTTATTGCACCACTCAAAGACAAATATTAATTGCACCACTCAATGACAAATATTAACGGCACCACTCAATGACAAATATTATTTGCACCACCTAATGACAAATATTAATTGCACCACTCAATGACAACTATTTATTGCACCACTCAAAGACAAATATTAACGGCACCACTCAATGACAACTATTTATTGCACCACTCAATGACAAATATTAATTGCACCACTCAATTACAAATATTAATTGCACCACTCAATGACAAATATTAACTGCACCACTCAATGAAAAATATTAATTGCACCACTCAATTAATTTACAAACATCAATAATGCAACACTCTGAAAAATATCAATTGGATTACTCAATGACATATATCTATTGCTAAACCCAAAGACAAATAACAATTGTAACACTGAATGACAAATATAAATTTTAGCACCATAACACAATATTGATGGCTTCACTCAATGAGAAATATCATTTGTAACTCTTACAAGACTTGTATCAATTGCACAATCAATCACAAATATCAATTGTTACAATCAAAAACAAATATCAATTGCAAAATTTAAATACAAATATCAATGGCACCACTCAAATACAAATATCAGTTGCAACAACTGCAAACATATAGAATATTATGTTTTAATCGAGAGTATAAATAATTTGAAAGCCTACGATGACAGACAAATATTTTATCTCAAAGTCTTGGCTCAATTTTTAATACTTCAATATGAATCAATCACGCCTTTAGATAGCTGACAAGGGTTAAGGGGATCATTTCTAACATATGTCAATAAGAGAAGAATTTATTAGCATTAATGGCACAAAAGGCATACTGACAGTTGAACTGTTGTTGTCCCTTCATTATTATAAATGTTGTTTCATAATAATTAAAGAGAATAGTTTGTTTTTTTATAACTATTCACTTTATTTAGTACTTATATATTCGACTTAAGAAAACAACTCATATGGTTCAACATTAAAGTTAATGTTTATGACTTCTCAGTACCTTCAATAACTCGAGCATTTCTGTCATCCCTGGGTGACCTTGAGTTATAGAAGTTTTACAGTATTAAATATCAATAGCAACACTCAAAGACATATACATGTACCAATTGTAAACCATTTGTGCACCACTTAACAATAAATAACTGCCAACATCAAGCCAAAGACAAATAGTTTGTTGAAAAACATGTTAACTGATATAGATTGCATCATTCAATTATGAACTACATGAACCCGAGTAAAAGAGGTCCAGACATTTTTCAAATCATAAAATAAAATATTGAAACAGGTGATGAACATTTGTCAAAATGAACACATTGTTTCATCTTATGAAACCATCAGCTTTAGAAAACAGTTTATTATGGATAAGAGATGATGGTTTTAAAAAGAAAATGCTTATAAATCATAACTTGATTAATAACCATGTGTTTAAAAGGGCAAAACAATAAAGATAATGACTGGAACATAGTAGGCATTGGTATGTATTGACAAAGAAAATACTGGCAAAAGGACAAAGTTGGCATGTCAGAAACAGGAAATCAGTCATTCTCCCTACATGAAAAATAACTTTTGGCCATCATTTACCTACAGTTAGTGAAACAAAAGCAAACGCTAAATGAAGTTCGAAATGTTTTTTTACACCCATTGAGATTCATGGATTTGAACCGTTCAATCACAATAGCCTTTTTTGGAAATAACATTAACTACATGATTAATGACTATGGCAAATTATTGGTTCTTAATGTCCTGTGATTTAATGTGGATAACACATTAGACTTCAATGACAAAAAAGCAATAATATACCAGCGCTGGTATAATACACTAACCACATGTTTGTACAAATAATAGTTTTCATAAAGCCTAATGAAGTATCAACAAAATGATGGACAGTGTTACTTATTGGATACACAAAATGTTCTTTGTGAAATATAATAAATATATAAACAAAACAAAGTTTCCCCCAGTTAATTGTGAAGGGATGTCGGGTGCTATAGGTGTGGGCTTTGAAGGGGTTTCCCTGATGCCCATGGTATTATGCAATTTTACATGTTAGGATTTCAATGGTGCAATTTGGGGAAATATATAATTCATTGTGTTTGTACACAATTTGTTTTGTGGCACAACAAAATGAGCCTCCCTCTGGGGGAACCATGCTTATTTAAGTGTCTTGAGACCGAGACAGTTAGACTACGGGGCATTAAGTAGAAAGTGCTTGAAATGTCAGATGATTGAAATCGGAGATAAAACAAATATTTCCTTGGTAATAATCAATATAAATCCGTTATGTTCAGATTACATGACAATCTAACGAGAACTATTGTGTCATAGGTCATTAAATTCCCTCATCTTATATTCTGGACTGATAGACAAATTGTTTAATGATATTTATGAACACTGCAGGGAAAACATTCAAGTGTTGTTTTCCATTTGGCTCCATCTTTTATAATAGTTAGTTCAGTTTATTGGCAATCAGGCAATGAAACATGAAATTGAACTATTTCTTTATTGTGTTGTACATAATTACTGATAACATTCTGCACAATTTAAAGATAACCAGCGTATCACTGCCTTTGTATCTTGTCTGGTTATTGGATATATTATTATAGTTCTTCATTCCAAGACAGAGCTTTCCATAATTTATTTTTCATTACAGATGTTCAAATGCTATTCACATTGATAACAAATATAATGTAACAACAACATACCCGTAATTTTCATATTAAAGCAGTAAAATTATTGACTAGTTTTTATATACGAGATAAAAAAAAGATAATCAATAATGCACAATGATTGGAAATTAATAAGATATGTAAATCTGTTAGACACTGGTTGTGTCCTAAGTTATTTCTTAATTTTGGTCACATGATTTTAAAATCCTGGTCAAGTTATAGAGCAGACAAAAGCAGTACATGTTTTTTTTTTGTAAAATAAAGTGCTGTATTTTGACCTTTGACCTCTTAAGTATAACCTTGGCGGTTCTTACAGGAAACATGGCCTCTCATGAACGTTAACATATGTAACAAATGTTTTTGGAATCCTCCAATACAGGGTGGAGTTACACTCCAGAGGAGTTTCAAGATGACCCCTAGGAAGGTCAGTCCAAAAATGCCCATGAACTTCATTTAAGAACTTTGTTAATGAATGGACATGAATGATAAATGGCAGTTCATGAACAATTTCATTATTAATTAAAGCTTTCAATAAAAACAAGTTCACAACTTTTTAGTTTGGTTCATTTACTATTAAGTTCATGAACTAAAGCCAATGCATTATTAAGTTAATGAACTTGAGTTCATGAAACATTTCTAGAAAATGATGTCCAGAGGTGGAAAGTTTGTGAACTTTTCATGAACAGTTCTTGAATCTTTCACAGTGGAGACCCTGCAGTAGCTAGACTAACGGACAAAGAGATTCCTTCACAGCAGAACAGTTGTCTCTGCATAGCATTTCAATAGCAGACATTAGTTTCATGCTGAACCCTTAACAGAAGACAGAATATGCAGTCAATTAGTGAATCCAGGGGGAGAGGGCATAATAAAATCAGTCCAAGCTGGACATTAATAGACTTACAAAACATGCGCTCAATCAAGCACTGGCATTGCCCTGTCACACATCTTGAAACTGGACCATTCCCTAGGCAGCTGATTAAAGAAAAAAAAATGTTTAGATGGTGTAAACAAATGGAATAATGAAACTTGATTTATCCAAGAATGTTGTGATTGTGATTCTTCAACAGCTGGTCTGAAAATGCTGCTTTTTTCCAATTATTATTAGAGTATTATGCATAACAGAACAGGCATTTCCCCAGAAATTTTGGCAGTCACAGCGCCAATGGGGGTTGGTGCAGAAGGGGGCTGGTCCCTTTTGGCATGTCAATTTTTTTATATAGTTTGTGCATGTTCTAAATAAAAAACTTCACTCCTTTGAAAACACAAAATTTGCCTTTATTATTTATTTATTTTTAATCAATTCATTTCATTAATTATTATGTCATGTACTATAATATTAAATAACAAGCAAAATAATAGTAAGCATAAGAATGCAATAACCCCCATAAACGACCCGTAAATCATTCACATGTCTTATCTTAGCCCCTTATGCACACACAACTGATTAGCGCATGCGTGTTTTGATTGGTCATTGGCCGAATGCAGACAACATTCGAACGAGAGCTTAAAAGCGCTTTAGAAATTTTCAAAAGTTGCTGCAACATGATCAGAAAAAGAAGCGATAGGTTCCAACATACCATTTTTCCATTGCAATATATTTTCAGAATGTATTTAAGATATAAATTGCTATCAATGTAATCAGTAGCAGAATATATGCACAAGTAACCTGCAATCGATGTGCAAAAAAGGCTTCAGCAATGCAAACAGAGTTAAACATAATTATGAGTGTATATACAATGTTGCAAACATAAACTTTCATGTTGAACNCACTTTAACTTGTTGCACACTCCCTGAGACAGGGATTGGTCGTATCTTAGATCTTATCATTCTGTCATGCACAAAAACTAAAGAAATTTGTTGCAAGTATTAAGCAACAAATTGAGCATACATATAATTGCTCTTACGCCAAGTGTACCAGTAATAATCGATCATTATTGACCATTTCTAGGGGACAAACACCATAATTAACCCCATAAACGACCCGTAAATCGTTCACATGTCTTATCTTAGCCCCTTATGCACACACAACTGATAAGCGCATGCATGTTTTGATTGGTCGTTGGCCGAATGCAGACAACATTCGGACGAGAGCTTAAAAGCGCTTTAGAAATTTTCAAAAGTCGCTGCAACATGATCAGAAAAAGAAGCGATAGGTTCCAACATACCATTTTTCCATTGCAATATATTTGCAGAATGTATTTAAGATATAAATTGCTATCAATGTAATTAGTAGCAAACATAATTATGAGAGTATATACAATGTTGCAAACATAAACTTTCATGTTGAACTAAATTGCAAAGTGTTTGATTGAGATCATCATTTTTCCACTCAAAAATAATTAAAAGAATGTGGGCACAATTTTAATTACATCTTGAAGACCTATATTTGTAGCAGCAGACATTCTATATTGGGAACATGGATACATTAACATGTCCAGGACATTTACAGAATGGGTTTGTTGACTTCTGAAACCATTTCTTATCCATTTTTCTTTCCAGGACAAAAAAGGCAATATTTCTTATGCCGGAAATGGTGGAAGTGGATGGGACATTAACATAAATGGCCTAGAGTGGTGAAAATATCCAGGATAGTTCACATCATCCTGCGAACAAAAAAAAATCCAAAGGAAGGCAAAAAATAATGATCAGTATTGCTATTTGGACTAAAAAGTACTAACACAATTTTTACTCTTACTTTGAAATAAACATTTTAGTCTTAATCATTCCCTCCCTTAAAGAACACAAGACGTTTGAGAGCTTTGCTTCAAAATATGGACACACGTTGCTCAGCATGTTTTATAATAACTTGTTGTAAATTCTATTTACCAATCATTATTGGCTAATTGGAAACTATATAAAAAAGAGATTACTCATCTACAAATATTTATGAAGATATATAGATAAACATGCTTATTTCAAGATTTTTGGCAAATATGACTGAAGGCTTCACATTTCTAATTATGACCCATAGGTCACATGCTTCAACATTGACTTGGTGCAGATTTATTCTCTAATTTCTATGCATATGTAGGCTAATCAGAGGCGACACTTACCGCTTTTAGGGATTTTTTGTGTCAAGGAAATCTCTTCTAAGCAAAAATCCATTCTAGGAGGAAAGTGTTGTCACTGATTAGCCTGTACGGACTGCACAGGCTAATCTGGGAGGACACTTAACGCACAAGCATTAAGCCTAGTTTTCCCAGAAAGTGTCTAATGTGTGCTTGTCTAGAATTGATTGTCCAAGGACGAATGTCTTCATTTACCACTTATATAAATTTATTACTATTTTGTTTTGCAACAATAACACATTATTATTATTAGTTTTATTCAAATAAATATTTCCTTTCTAACAATATTCACTAATAATTGCATGGTTTTTATTTCTTTTCTTGCCTTCAGATTGACTTTCAATACAGTCAGNTCACATCATCCTGCGAAAAAAAAAATCCAAAGGAAGGCAAAAATTAATGATCAGTATTGCTTTTTGGACTTAAAAGTACTAACACAATTTTTACTCTTACTTTGATATAAACATTTTAGTCTTAATCATTCCCTCCCTTAAAGAACACAAGACGTTTGAGAGCTTTGCTTCAAAATATGGACACACGTTGCTCAGCATGTTTTATAATAACTTGTTGTAAATTCTATGTACCAATCATTATTGGCTAATTGGAAACTATATAAACAAGAGGGCCATCAGGCCCTAAGGCGCTCACCTGAGAGCAAAAGGAACTAGACTATTCTGAAAAAATGCAAGCTGATTCATGAAGATTGGACCAAAAAGTGACTTAACATGTTTTTTTAATATTTGACCTAGTGACCTAGTTTTTGAGCTCATATGACCCAGTTTCAATCTCTGCCAAGATTTTATTGGGACAAATGTTCTGACCAAGTTTCATGAAGATTTGCCAATAAATGTGGCTATTATATAGCGTCAACAAGTTTTCACTATAGCCATATAAGGACAACTGCCCCCCGGCGGCCATTTTTTTCAACGAATCATAGCCATTTTCAAACTCAGCCGAGCTATTGTTAGAACAAATATTCTGATCAAGTTTCATAAAGATTGGAGTTACCAATTCACTATTGCAAATGCTCAGCTGTATGAGATACATATGCATATGAGATATGAAGTATGTGAAAGAAGTTGTTGAGAAGTTAGTGTATATCGAATGAGCGATTTTGACCCATATATTTGACCTTTGACCTTGAAGGATTGCCTTGACCGTGACCTGTCACCACTCAAAATGTGTAGCTCCATGAGATACACATGCATGCCAAATATCAAGTTGCTATCTTCAATATTGCAAAAGTTATGGCCAATGTTAAAGTTTGACGCAAACAAACCAACAAACAAACCAAAAGACAGGGCAAAAACAATATTTCCCTCGGTATAGACTGGGGAACATAAAAATGTGTATACAAGCTGTTAACCAATAGCTTATTTTTTTTAAATCCAGAGACGGATTGAGAAATATAAGAGTGAAACCTCCTTGGCGAAATGTTGTTCATGATTTCATGAACACTTCAAGCTAATCAGGAACTGTTCATGAACTGTTCTCAAAAAGTTCCTGATCTTGGTTCATGAACTTTTGGACATGAACTGTTCTTACGACACGTTCATGAACAGTTTATGAGTTTTTGTTGAACACTTCAAAGTTCATGAACAGTTCTTCATCTAACCATAAAAACTTAGTGATGAACATTTCATGAACAATTATTTCNCAACCAAGTATAAAAAGTTAACCGGCTGGTAAAAAGTTTTGCAATTAGTTGTGATATACAATATACAATTCCAGTACCCATTAGGCTCCCACTACCTTAACAATAGTGATATAGTCATCTTTAATGTGTATAGGTTTAACAATAATAATATTGTTACCTGTGATCCATATAGGTGTATCCAATCTTTTACTTGTGCTCTATATAAGAAATAGAAAAACTCACTGAGGGCTCTATGACAGAATAGTGAACAGCCAGGCAGCCAAGAATAGTATATGGACCGAAGCCGAAGGCTGAGGTCGATATACTATTTGGGGCTGCCTGGCTGGTCACTATTCTGCCATTGGGCCCGAAGTGAGGTTTTCTATTTTTTATAGTATAATGAACATAATGTAGCAAATATATGTCAATTCCAATAAACAAATTCCACCAATGTGAAACCATTTAATAACATTAAATATATGTTAGAATGATAATTATTAAGTTTTCATACAATGAAACTGTACCCGAAATATATTTGCTTTGTGAAACTTGCACAACATTCTAGCGGGCACTATTAGATGCGCGCGCATCTAGTCAGCAGGCGCTATACTGAAAAGCGCCCGCTGACTAGATACGCGCGCATCATTACCGGGCACTATTCAAATCAACAGACCTGTGTAGTTTATAAACGCAAAGAAGAAACATACTTATGTCAAGTATACTATAAAGGAGCATTGGTACTCAACTGGTTATAACTAACATATAACAATCAATCATGATACAGTTACCTGTGATCCATATAGGTCTACCAATAATGATATAGTTACCTGTGATCCATATAGGTGCATCCACTCTATAATAGCCACTCCATGGACTGTCTGCAGTCATAAGTCCGTCCCGCGCATATGGCAGGTCTTCATAATAGCTGGCTATGAGGTTCCAGGAAATGGTGCTATAAAAAGTAACAGAATAGCAGGCTATAAGGTTTTGCTAAAATGAGTAAACAGTAGAGATTTTTTGCAATATGTACACTGGACCAAGTGTTCAGTTTAGATAATTGTACATTCTAAATTGTCAATTGTGGCAAGTCAATCATATGATCCTGTGGTGCAAATTAAAGTAACAGTGTTTTAGCTATGTTTTGTTGCTTTAAAAAATTGTTGTGTGTGACACACTCAAAGCTTATACTTTATCAGTTGACAAAATGACATTGGATTGATTTGATGCACAGGCTTCTGAAAGTGAACAAGAGGCCCATGAGGGCCTGAATCGCTCTACTGGCTGGAATGTCAATGGAATGGAAAGTCATCATGCAAGGGAATACTGAAAACACAAATCCTTTCATCCTTGCCAAATGAATTATCAGATGGCTTATATTTTATTTAATTTTAAATTTATAATTGCAACCAATTAAACAACCTACTTAAATGCCTCGGACCAATACAAATTCAAGGGGCGATAATTCTGGACTTTTTACTCTGATGTAACCCATTTTCAATAGGGTTTGAGTCCTTATTAATATAAAGACACTGAACAAGTTTGAAAAGAATCGGATGAAAACTGTGGAGTTTATCGCGCAAAGAAGAAAAAGTCTAACGCACGCACGGACGGACGGACGGTCTAATGTAACCCATTTTCAATAGGGTTCGAGTCCTCATGAATATAAAGACACTGTACAAGTTTTAAAAGAATCGGATAAAAACTGTGGAGTTTATGGCGTAAACAAGAAAAAGTCTACACANAGCCAGTAGAGCGATTCAGGCCCTCATGGGCCTCTTGTTTAAATTAAATAAAGATATGCAATATTGTATGGGAGTCCTTCTTAAGTCGATGTCATAAACAACTCAGTTTATGGAGTAAATGTATTGCTTTTGTTTGTAAAGACCTGAAGAAAATGTAATACCCATTATTACTTTTATGCTCCAAAGTTGTAAAGGGTTTATACTGTAATCAGCTAATCTATCGGTATGCCACTCTATCTGTCTTACAGTTGTTCAGGTAACAGCAAATGCTCATGATTGTTTTCCATTATCTTCAAGCACCCTGGCTATGGGGTAGATTTGCGAAAGAGGAACATCTGGGATTTGTACGGGCCAGACACAGATCTTAGGGCAAGTCTTAATAATTTCTCTTTTCATGTGTGGTACGGCTTTAAAAAAACAGTTTGACTGAAATTTTTGCACTCTGACCAAAACATGTGTACACAATTTTTTTATTAAGTCAAATATACTACAATGTTCCAGATGTTTGAACAAATACTCTTTCTTCATTTGCATTTGTTGATTTGTTCCATGATTTATATTAAAGATATATTTTGTATGCAAACAACCATTATAAATGATAAGCCCTATTTTATAAGTAAGGTACTCATTTTGACTTTGTTTTAATTGGTACATGGGTAAATATTCTTTCAGCAGATTGCTTTCATTGGGATTTAATACACAAAATGTGTTTAAAAATCTGGATCATTTTGGAAATAGACCTGGGGTCGTATTCCAGAAGCAAAGTTAAATATTATTCTTATCCTTAAATTTGGAAATTTTCTTAAGTGTTTCAATTCCTATTGCAATAGTTTGGCATCAATAATAACATCAAAATAGCATCATTTGGTCAATGTTATTTTAGGAATACCAAAATAAACATGTGATTCCTTTTCTAGTAAAGAAATACAAAACATTGTAATTTTGAACTTAAGTGAAATTATTTAAGAAATGACTTAAGATGTTTCTGGAATACCACCCCAGATAAACCATTTGAAGGAACAGGGCTGTCTGCTTGTGTATTTCATAAAGATTTCACAGTGACAATTATGAAGCAATTAATTTCACAATTGATTTCAGTAGAAATAACAAATGAAAGATTATGAGTGATACTTAAACCATAAGCATCAACTGTTTTTCAACAGGAAGCAAGCATAACTCCCTCCAATGAGTGTGTATTCCCAGATGTTGATTGGTTGATCGGTAACCATAGTGATGAGCTCACACCTTGGATACCAGTTATGGCTGCAAGGTATTATCATTGTAATGTAATGTCTGCTAGACTTGTATTTTTTATGTACACATAATGTGTGTTTATAAGTAAAACAAAAGGATTCCGATATGATTGGTGCATTTAGTACTGCCCCAAAAGAAGATAGCGATATTGGTTTACTAAGGATGGTTGGTCAATCTGTTGGTCTGAAGAACATTTACCAACTGTTTTCATCCAATCTTCATGAGCACGTTTGTTTAAATAAAATGTTTTAGACAGTAAAATGTAAAAGAGTTCTTGCTCTCGAGTTATATGATATTGGCTAGTTCTTGCTCTCGAGTTATATGATATTGGCTCTCGAGTTATATGGTATTGGCTTTTAGATTCAGTTGTATAAGTCTGATTATCATTTGCAATGTTTTTCCAGTTCCTTGTTCAGATAGCAGTGTGTTTCTTCTCTGGTTTGGGGGCTTACTTAATAGCCTTTGCATTACTCTTTTTCTGCTCATACAGAAATGTTTAAGATAATATGATATATATATATTATATATATATATGAGCCTCGCTGTGGGAAAACCGAATGCTAAATGAATGTGCATGAAGTGTTGTCATCAGCATTTGCAGACCCCACAGGCTTTTTAATGTAAAGGAAGTCTCTTCTAAACGAAAATTCACTGCAAAGGCTAATCTGGGATGACACTTAACGCACATGCATTAGCTCTTACAGTGCTGGAACCGAATTTTGAAGGCCTTTGCAAACAGTTTGGATCCAGATGAGACGCCACAGAACGTGGCGTCTCATCAGGATCCAAACTGTTTGCTATTCTGATAGTATTCTTTGAAAAAAATCGAAGAAAATGCTAATTTTAGAAATTCAG
Source organism: Dreissena rostriformis (assembly GCA_007657795.1). NCBI lineage: Eukaryota > Metazoa > Mollusca > Bivalvia > Myida > Dreissenidae > Dreissena > Dreissena rostriformis. Next base: position 20,118 of record VMBQ01008712.1, read on the forward strand.
CAGACAACATTTTAGCAGAGGACAAATTTCCCAGCATGCAAAGGGTTAAGCATGTTTTTTCAGAGCGCTGCTCATATGCATTGCCACACACTGCAAGAATGTGTAATTTATTGTCATACTATGTATTACACATTTCTATGCATATTTTTAAGGTCCTCTTACAACTGCAAGTACTTTGTGTTGCCGTGCTGTTTCTGGGACTTCAACGTGCGGTTCAGCTGTGACAAGAACGCTTTAAAGGGAGGTGACTCTGGTGGCAAGTACCGCCAGTACCTGAACTACATCCGGGACATCGGGCAGACCTGTGGCTTCAATACGGAGGAAGACACTCTACGCATACCATCTACCAAGAGGGTATATAACTGTTGAAAATGGTTTTAAGAATTTGTTGTTTGTATAATTTAAGTTGATGTTTCACAACTCTGTCCCCTATTGATGATAGCAGGATTGGTTTATTTGTCAAGTGTTGAAGGTCAGTTGGTCTGTCTATTGGTCGGTCAGTGGCCAATATCGTTTTCACTCCTTAGATTGAGCGGTTTTAATTTATCTGATCTTTACAAACTATGTTTGTAAGAAATATATCTCGGCCATTTCGTATTAATAACAGCCATCTCCAGCAATTTTCTTAAATTTTGGGACCAACATTTATTATATTTCTTTAATGTAGATCATAACTGGCCATGTTGTTATTATACCTCTTTATGATTAAAATATATGACAACTAAATTACACAAACTTACACATTTCAGGTGTGTTTTGTTGGAAGGTCCCGGAGCTATTCATCTTCAGATGAGGACCAGATGGACGCCAGCAGACTGGACTTCCTGTCCTCCAAGCAGATGTTAGTTACACAGCAGACAGAGGAACCAATGATTGAGAGCCAAGATAGAACTGGGGCTGAATCTGAAGGGCAGTGGACAGCAGACTTCACCCCTCGTAGCAAAGTGGAAACTACACGCAACTGTGTCGCCATTAGTCAAGAGATTAAGACGCTTGTGGTGGAGACGGTGTTCAATAAATTACTTGGTTGTGATAACAGCGGCTGTGATATCACTCAGTCATTGATTACCTCATCTGTTACATGTGATACGTCACCCAATGCCTGTATTACCTATATTCAATGTGGTAATGACGAAAGTTGTACAGAAAAAGTATCTGTTATAAACAATAAAAAAATGAAATGTGAAAATGCTGACCAGTCTAAGGGCGATTTAATTAATTGCTGTACAACTGCACAATTGTTAAAGGATGAAAGTTGTGTACAAGGGTTGACAGGGTCGAAGGTCAGCAGTGTATATGGTTGGAGGAAAGGGGGTCGTCTCACACTGGGTCAGGTTGCAGACTTGTTTGACAGGGAGCTGTTGCAGCAACTGAAGAACGAGTGTGGGGGGCTGCAGACACTGCTCAGGAACCATTCTCATATATTCCAAGGTATGAAGGCTGTCAGTTAATACATACATTTGTGTTGCGCTGTGGGAAAACTGGGCTTAATGCAGGTGCGTAAAGTGTCATCCCAGATTAGCCTGTGCAGTCCACCACATGCTTATCAGGGACAACAATTTCTGTCTACACATGATTTTTGTTAAGAAGAGACCACCTTTTCCCACAGCGCGGCTCATTTACATATATCTTCCCTCATACAGAAAAATTGTTTTTCATTGGCTAAGCCAGGTCACATGATATCCTATTTTACCATATTAGGTCAATTAATTGTTTATTTTTTCCAGTAAGTTAAGGCATGCTTTTAAACATTAAATAATGACGCGAACATAAACAAGATGATGTCATAAAATAATCCTGTTCTTAGTTAACAGAGGGGAAAGGATGTGTCTTGGAAAGATATTTTAACTGAATCTGTACAGGGTAGAAAATGAGCCACACTCTGGGAAAACAGGGTTAAATGCATGTGTGCGCAACCTAATCAGGGACGACACTTTCAAACAAGGTGGAATCATTGCGACCATAACGATCGTGTAATGTGCATAAAATGTTGCAATGCAGCTGCCGTTGTGGTGGCAATTTAAAAAATGTTTTGTCACTTGTGGGCATTATATTAATATATTATACGAGCAATAAATATGTAGCAGTAAATAAGATGGAGTCAAGGTATAGGCACTACAAATAAATTAGAATAAATGTTGATATTCACAGTTGTTTCTAGTTTTTGGAAAACGTGCACATGTTAACTTTATTGTTATACTAAATTTCTCCCTGCAAGCAGTGGTCTTTATGCATGCATGTATTTTCAGTAAGCGGAGGACACGTTTGCCTGCGTGACTTCACACTTGATGACCCATTCGAAGGTCGATTCATCAAGACTCTTAAGACAGATAAAAGAGAGTATTTAAAGACCACAATGTGCTGGTTTTATGACCACCACCCAGACGGATGTCCAAGAGCATCTGACAAATGCACATACGCGCATGGTGTGCACGAACTGCGGGCAAAACCACAGAGGAAGGGAAAATCGTGAAAATATGAAAAATCTTGATGTTGAAAGTTCAGGTTATGCTATGAATGTGTATTAACATAATTTATTGGAACCCTTATACATGAAAAGTAAAAGTATGTCAATACATGTTTGTCACTCATATAAATTTGTATTATGCAAACATCCTTATTGGACTCTATTCATATACACTCAATAACTTTTCTTATGGGTAACCTTAATTTTTTTATTTTCTCAAAACTTAATCAACTAAATTACATGATTTGTTTGCTATATAATTTTGTTGCATCTTACTATTGATTCATGCACTGATTCATATAAGAGTACCGATTTTTTATTTTGTGAGTTTAGTTCAGGGGTTTCTCGAAATGCACCATGACCTATGATATTTTCCCATCAAAATTACTTAAAACAAATGTCAACAAATTTTGCTATGAAAAAAATGTATTGTTAGTTGCTTTGGTTTTGTGTTAAAGCATTAATTTTTTTTACCAAGCAATCAATTAGAAAAGTTGTTCAGTGCATTTTTGTAAAATGTTCTCTGATTGATCACAACCATCTCACTTCAATATTGTGTTTTATCTGATATTGTACATGGCAATCTATGCTGTCGGACGCCAAATTAAGTTTATTACTGCAAATGACATAAATAGTAATAAATATTACATTTCATTTTTTTTGCAACTATTAAAAACTTTTCTCTTTTTTTTCAAGAAAACAAATACTGTAGCATAAATAGATTTGTTCACCAACTTTTGTTTTTTTGAACAATGTCATTAACTGTTACTNGCAATTCTCAGAACACTACCCAATAATATCCACAGCCTTCGCGAGTTCCTCATCTGCCAGGATGTCCGTTGCTATCGGTTCCCAGTCATTGTCTGACGCCACTATCTTTGGTGGCCGGTCGAGACCAGCCTCATCCAACATTCGCCTTAGAGTCTGAAGATTTGTTATACAAAAAACTCAACAAAATGAAAGCCTGAGTCCTCTGAAAATATTTTTAAATGTTAAAGGTCATGATTCTAATGAAAGTAAATTATATTTTACTGAAAATGACAGAAAATTGTTTTTTTTGTAGAAATTTAATTATGTTTATATTCATTAGTGCCAAAACTTTGATAGAATATAATATGATATCTAGAATGCTGGATGTAGTCCCACAGGACAAAATTCTTAAAACCTATGGTCCCCTTTAGTGAAACACCCGTAGGGTACTAATCATTTTGTAGTCCATTTGTTATTAACAACTTTGAAATTATATAATTATCTAACTAATGGTGTGCAACAAACATCAACATGAAAAAATATTTACCTTTATATATTGTGAAGTGTATGGTCTCTCATTCCATACCTGGAAATATACAATATGTTATTTGACTGCCTTGCTCGAGTTGGTTATTTTTAAAGGCATGCTCAGAAGTCAAGAAGTCTCACTTATGAGAGTTGATTACTTGAGAGACACAAGAATTTCAAACAAGGCTTGTCACCATAGGATGACATATGCCCCCTTTTTCCACATTTTTCGAAACCTTAACTCAAAACCTAAACGCAAAGTGTGATGGAATTTCAGACGTACGGACGGACAGACAGACAGATCACTATATGCCCACCTTTGGGGGCATAAAAAGCTTGACCGGAGAATGCACTGCTAACAATTTTGAATATGAACTAAAATGATAAATGAATCCCTGCATGTTGTTGATATGGCACATTTTCAGTTGTGTTATTTATAATATCCCACATCAAACTGATCAGATGTTTGTCGGATTTGCAGCACCTAAAATTTGTAAAATGAAATGTTAATATTTTTTTCTATTGCACATGCATGGTCCATTTGCCGGCATTTGTTAACCAATTAACCCCCACCTATTCATAGTATGATTGTACAATTCCCTGGCCCCTATGTATTTCATGGCCCCATTAACCTACCCCAACATAGTCCATGGTGAGATTGTAGTATTTTCTGGCCCCCTGAATGAACTTGACAACGTATGAGGCCGTCAATTCAGGGTCATTGTAGGGGTCCCTTGTTCCATTGCCTACCCATGCGGGGAATGCCCAAGGGAGACAATACAGCAAAATGCCTGAATTTCTCTGAAAATACAGCAAAAAAAGTGAATAGTTTGTTTCAGTTCAGTTTCACATTAATTTGCAGTTTCAGGACACTTTTTGAAACTGAATATAGTTAACAAAAGGAACCAAATGTTAATAAAAAGTAAGTGTAAAATGACTATAAAATACTGTGAAACCATTATTATTTGTCAAACATAAATTTTCGTGTATTTCGTCAGTAGACCGATTGATGAATTTAAGTTCCTAACGAATAATTACGTCAAATGTTTAAACAAAATTAAGACAGAATTACCGTTCACAGAGACATTAAAATCCAACGTAATCCACGCATACATACTGCGTCTGTTTCTCAATCAAGAAAAATCCGGTTTTGACACAAAAGGGGTGTACATTATACAGTGTACTTAACTGACACGTGACATTTCCTGTAAAATGTGAATGCAGTAAAGCTGTATCGAATGCGTTGACTTCGTTTAGGTAAACTAGTAATGATTAGCGCTAATTGTTAACAACTTTATTAGCCATTGTGTGTATTGTCTTTTTCAAGGGTGTGAAGGTGAAGCCAACACGCGACAGAGCAAAGAAAATAAACAAAATTGATGGAAGTAAATGTGTATGGATAACTGAATACATACCGCTTTTCTAATGTGCATATATACCCGATAATCCAATATATTTTCAATATCGATTAAACACAAATATGGACATTTATGGACAAGTGAATTTAAATTAAGATTGAATGCAATACAAAGCAATGCTGTATTGCATCATACGCAGGCTTGCAAATAACGTGCTTTCCGAGGACTTTCTGAAAACCTGGCGAAAATAAAAGTAAATTTCTGTTAACAATTACCCTGCGTTTGCATGTACCTTAATCGTCTGGATTGCTTATTTAATTTCTTTTTGACCATTACGTTTTGAATTGCATTTTAACAGACGTATGTAAATGCATATTGTCCACAAATAACATTAAAATGAAACATGCCTTGTTAAACTTGTCGAAGCTGTCAATGATTCAAAAGATCGATAGCACATACATAGTAACAGCATTACCGGTAGTCGCTAACAGTTATCCAGTCCCGCTAATCCGCTTATCATAACAATGAATGGCATACATGTACAATAATAAGGGCCAGTTATTATCACCTGATAAGAAAATGGCATGTAATAAACAGGACCCACCTCCTGCAAGTGACTCCCAAGTTACCCCCCCTCACCACCACGATTTATCGCAATCGCGATTTAGAGCGGACAAGTATAAATCGGAAAATGACCGATGCTTAAAAAAAAAAATCAAAAAAAATCAGAAATTGACGAATTTAAGTGCTGACGAAATAGTCATTTTTTGAAAAATGACGAAATTTTGTGCTGACGAAAATAAATGGCTTCACAGTAAATAAGAATTCCGGGGATCATGTTCTCACCTTCTTTGCCTCTACCATGAGCCACCATTCATAGCCTCTCTGATAGTTCTCCTCCCAGGGGTAGTGCATATGGGATGCTTCTGTACCGTCTGAATGACAAAGATCATAATATATCTACCAGTACACCAGATGTTTGCAAAACATGCATGTCCCCAAGTTGCACCAAACCAGTCCATCGGTGAAAATGTGTCAAGATAGTTCCATTAATATTAAATGGCCCTGTGACCTCGACCTTATATGGCTTTAATCTCTTGAACTCAAAATCAATCTGGGTTTTCCTTTCCACAAGACTGACCAGAAAACTAATTTATATGATCAGGGATGTACAAAGCTGTTTAAAGCTACTAGCCCTGCCTGAAAAAATCAGGTTGCCCGTACAAACTGTGTGGTCAACCTCATCTGCACTATTATTGCAATCACTTTTACAACTACCGGTAAGGACAGGACGCTTCAGTAGCATGTGGTTGAAAAAACCAATATGTTATACCAAACAATCAGCTCTTTAAACTTAATTTAATGTATTGTGGCTGATTCTGGGATATGTTTGAGGTTCAACATGCCTTTGAATTGAATTATTACACCGAATGATTTCAATGGACTTAACCAGTGTGGCGACTCAGGTTTTAACCATTAAATTGTTGTGTTGTACTGTGTGTACACAATATCACCTGAGTTGGTCACTGGCAAGTGGCCAAAAATAAAGGAACAGGGAGGTTAAAAAGGTTTTCTCTACTGGTGTTGAAGCTATACACCATTGAAACCAACTCATATGCTGAAAGGGGCATACAACTTCTTTAATACACTTCATAATGGTTCCAATGCAAATCCTAAACTCAACAGTAATCTATAGCAAAGGCTGAAAATATAGGAAATTACTTGGCAATTAGGCGGAATATTAGTCCTTTCTAAGTATATGACCCTTTAGTTTAAACCAATTTATTTTAGCAAGAATTGCATAAAAAGCCTAATGCTTATTTGAAACGCTCTTCAGTCTGTTTCCTGGGACTAGAACCAGTTCTTGGCGTCAATTGGGTAGATCTAAAGAGCGCTCCCCGAGTTCGGCTCAAACCCATGATCTCCCAGTCGCTAAGCCAACACCATATCCACTAAGCCAAGGCCAGCGGGAGGTCAGGGATTCGATCATTTGACCCTTAAAACATCCCATTGATCTATTGATTCGAACTGTCCACTCACCAGTGCTTTGTGCATCTCCTCCAATCTCCACCTTTAACATCTGCAGGGAGGCTCCAAAACCTGGCTGAAACATGGCAGGCTCATAGAATGGATTTACTGTTGTATCAGGTGGACATTTGATATATTGGATATCATAGTTTAACACTGAACATTCCACAGCGAGATTCACAATCACGGCCAAAACATGGCTGGTATATAAAATTAATAGTTAATACATTGTATGTAATTGTTTTACATTGAATTCACGGCAACAATGCTCCAAACCAAGGTTGAACAAGAGCACCGCCTAGTGCATCAGACCGCTCATCTATTTGTCAAAGTATAAATCAAATGTGATCATACATAAAGAAGTTATGGCAATGTTAGCAAAATTGTGGGGGTGTGGTCATTTATAACATTTTCTATCAAAAATGAAAAAAAATATTGGGGGGGGGGGATTCTTAAGTGGGATGGTTAGACAGTCTTTTAAAAAAATTAATTTAAACCATGTTTCAAAAAATAATATATAACACGTGATGTGTTTGAGAAACACTATGTCCCCTTTTGAGCGATTTTGACCCATATATTTGACCTTTGACCTTGAAGGATGACATTGACCTTTCACCACTCAAAATGTGCAGGTCCATGAGATACACATGCATGCCAAATATCAAGTTGCTATCTTCAATATTGCAAAAGTTATGACCAATGTTAAAGTTTGTGCAAACAAACCAACAAACCAACAAATAAACACACAGGGCAAAAACAATATGTCCCCGAGTATAGACTGGGGGACATAAAAAATATGGGGGGGTCAGGGGTGAAAGAAAATGTGTTTTTTTGGGGTGGGGATTCTGGGGTGGGGCATGGGGGATGGTTTGGGTGGAGTCTATTGTGGTTTGTCAGGAAAGTGTTGTTTTGTCAAAGTATGAATCAAATCTGATCATAAATAAAGAAGTTATTGCAATTTTAGCAAAATGTTATACTTTGACCTTTACAGTCAAGGTCATTCAAAGGTCAAGGTAAAATTCAACTTGCCAGGTACAGTACCCTCATAATGGTAAGAAGGTATTTAAAGTTTGAAAGCAATAGCCTTGATACTTTAGGAATAAAGTGGATCTAAACACAAAATTTAACCAAATATTCAAAGTTACTAAGTCAAAAAAGGGCCATAATTCTGTCAAAATGCCAGTCAGAGCTACATTACTTTGCCTGCACAGTCCCCTTATGATAGTTAACATGTGTTCCAAGTATCAAAGCAATAGCTTTGATACTTTAGGAATAAAGTGGATCTAAACACAAAACTAAACCATATTTTAAATTTTCTAAGTATAAAAGGGGCCATAATTCTGTGAAAATGCCAGTCAGAGTTACATAACTTTGCCTGCACAGTCCCCTTATGATAGTTAGTAAGTGTTGCAAGTATGAAAGCAATAGCTTTGATACTTTAGGAATAAAGTGGACCTAAACACATAGTTTTTTACCTTAACCAAATTTTAAATTTTCTAAGTATAAAAAGGGCACATAATTCTGTCAAAATTCCAGCTAGAGTTATCTAACTTTGCCTGCCCAGTCCCCTCATGATAGTAAGTAAGTGTACCAAGTTTGAATGCAATAGCTTTGATACTTTATGAGAAAAGTGGACCTAAACACAAAACTTAACCGGACGCAGATGCCAATGCAGACGATCAGTTGATGACAATAAATAGATGAGCTAAAAATGGCAGGCAAATAGGATGGAAGATCTGCTGTATCTTCTTTACATTTTATATATAGTATATGGGGGTTTAGCACTTAAAATATACAACGAGCCTTTAAATGGTTACCCCAAGCCGCACAGTCTAGTACAGGCTGACAATTCAGCCCATTTGACAACATATGAGGCCGTCACATGCCTAATAAAAAACGTGGCATGAAAAATGGGGAAAATCATCTGTCCGAATCAAAGGTCTTGCCAAAGGTTTACGTTACAACAGATTTCTGTATTTTCAACAAATACCTGTTTATATCAATATTTTCATAAAATAATAAGATAACCAGAAAATTAACCTAAAATCACTGAACTATTGCAAGTAAAGATAACAACTAGCCTGACAGCCCGGGGCTCGTGAAATGTAAATCGTGCATGTAGAAATTCAGTAAACTTATGTAATTAGTCGGGCTATAGAAATTTTCACCTGTTCTATAAATATGATTCAGGTTACTGGATTATAAATATTGTTATAAAGGCTGGACCACTGGCTAGATTGCTTGAATTTAGATAAAAATTGCTTTTTTCATTTTACAATGAATAATACGCCTGCTTGATCCAATATTTTTTTGTTTTTAATTTGTACTATTTTAGAATATCAGAAACCCTGAAATCTTTTGCATAAATAAAACATCCGATTTTGTGAGTACATTTTAACTCTTTCAGAGCTGGAACCGAATTTTGAAGGCCTTTGAAAACAGTTTGGATCCAGATGAGACACCACAGAACATGGCGTCTCATCAGGATCCAAACTGTTTGCTATTCGGAGAGTATTCTTTGGAAAAAAAATCGAAGAAAATGCTAAAATTAGAAATTCAGCAGACAACATTTTAGCAGACGACAAATTTCCCAGCATGCAAAGGGTTAACAAACAGTGTGATACCTTGAAGAGATAATCCAGAATTTGATTTCTTTGTTCCTCTGGATAATTCATCAGCAGTTTGGATGTTGCCTGCAAAAAAAATAATCCCTTTCTTTGAACAACACAAATTATGTCAAATAATGGGTTTTCTTGTGAGAATAATATAACAATTTAATATTATTAGGGTTGAAATTTAATTTGATAAATCCTGATTTTACATCGATAGTTGTCAATTTCAGTAACAGTCAGTTTACTTATGATATGAGTTTTCATATTAATGATAACAATATATAACAAATAATTATCCATTTAACTTCCAAGTGGTTTGAACGAGTGAAGCATGGACAACAGTGAAATTCGTGCAAAACAAGTGAAAAATTAAAAAGACGATTATATGGGAAGCATTTTGTAGCAAACATACATTGGTTGCTGAAATGACAGGCTTTACATAATAAAAATAAATGGAAGATCACATGTTCTACTCAAATATGTGAAACAAATATTGCAACTTGCAAAAATCATAACTTTTCACACCTCTTACAAAAACAGGTGAAAATCTAAAACACTTGATATTACATGTACTTTCATACCCAAAGACAAGTTTATGTCTTGTTCTGAGAAAACTGGGCATAATGCATATGCGTAAATTGTCATCCAAGATAAGCCTGTGCAGTCCGCACAGGCTAATCAGGGACGACAATTTCCGCTTTTATGGAATTTTTCGTATAAATGATGTCTCTTCTGAGCGAAAATCCAGTTTAGGCAGAAACAGTCGTCCCGGCTTAGCCTGTGCAGACTGCACAGGCTAATCTGGGATGACATTTTACGCACAAGCATTTGCCAAGTTTTCTCAGAACGTGACACATTTATTTACTCAAGTAAAGAATATGTCTTACTCCAGCACTAAGACCGCCAATTCCTAAAAATCTTCTCTCAAGATTATCTGTTTTAACTACATAAACATCAGATTGGGCAGTGCTCTGTAAGTATACAAGTACAGAATGCAATAACTTTAATTATCTGTTTTAAAGTGAGACTGCACGATTTTGTCAAATATTTATGAATTGATATAAAATGTGTAAAAAACTTATTATACCTATATTCTGTGTGCGAAATTCGCACTAGCCTGAAGGGTTTAGGCTAGTGAAAATCCATTCGGGCTAGTGGGAATTTAAAAATGTATATAGTCGGGCTAGCAGGAAATTTTACTTTTTATACATGTGTATAAGAATTTGGGCTATTACTTTAAAATCTGAATTTTGCACACTTCCTATATTTCAATATAAATTAAAATTAAAGTTAAGAAGAACATGTGTCAAAAATTGCGAAATATAAAGCCAGATATTTTAATTCTGAAATCGAAAATGTCTGTACAGTCGAATTCACCAGCATGTTTATCATGCATTTAATTACGAAGTGAAGTATATTTAGTTTTAGTGCAGATTCGTTCATACGACACAAAGACACAATTTTGTTTTATGGATCATTTTAATTTCCTGCAACGATATGTATAATACACACGAACACTAACTCCGATCCTAATAAAAAGACGAATGCTTTGGTTATTGTAGGAAAATATGTACGAAATATCTTTGTCACAATCGGCTCAGGGCCCTTATTTGTCTTTGCTGCATTTTAAGAAATTCGTCTTCAATGTATAATTCTTCTTGCCTATTTTGTGTTATTGTAACATATTTTCATCAATATATTACAATTTAACATATATAAAAATCGTGCACTCTCACTTTAACTTCATAAACATCTTTCTGCAACTTTGAGAATACAACTACAATTTGCAAAATGAGACCATAAAAACAGAATAATATATTCACTGTTAATCAACACATTGTTAAAGACTTGGGATAGTTTATATTGTATTTTATAGCTACAATATTCATAATTAACCATGATCAGCGAAAAACCTCTGAATTTATGGTATACATGTATATCAATGCTTGTATATAAGGGGATAAAAAATAGACATATTTACAAATCAAACTCACATCACTAATAAACATATGTCTGTTTCCCATTAAAATAACACAAATTGTCTTATTCAAATAAAGTGAGTACCATAAATATAGAAAAACATTTAATTTGATGTATGTGGTTAATGTTTGCAATATGGGTGAGTATACTTGAATAGACTTATTATAAGTGATGGAAGTATAACAAAAGTATGTTTTGCTTTTACACATGTCCACAAGTTATAACTAAGGGCTTATAGTAACCTTTGATAGCATACAAACTTTACAAGTAAAAAAGCATCGTCATTTGTAGCACTTAATTATTTGATATTTTGTATTGTCTGTTTGAAAGGGTTTAGTTATTTTTCCAGTTTATTTATAACCAAGTTGTTAATCCATCTTCATAGTTATAAGTTCATTTATTTTGCTATTTTTCAGTTCATTTTAAGTCATCTTTCAAATAATTGTCTAATGTTTACATATTTATAATCATTATAATTATGTTAATTTTATAAAAGGAGCAAACAAGTAATAGCAAACATGATCAAAATGTTGTTTTTATCAATTCAAATCTGAATATTCACTTGTTTTCGATAAACATGTGAGAAGCCGTCGGTGTTGACTTTTGTTATGTACACAAAAACGATGATGTAATTTGTTACTTGGAGAAGATCTCACTTTCAATTTTTTTTTATTTGACAGAAACAGGTGACAGACTGATACATTTTCTCATGATAAAAAAAGGGATAATCGACCCAGGGTAAATGGGCGGTACCCGTGAATGGGTAGTTCTTCTTGCATGTTTTGAGATTTTATGAGTACATATGAACAGCTCAGTGACACAAATGGTCAGTAGCTAGTAGTAGGGTTATTGTAACTAAGGTGAAAGGGATGCAGGACAAACAGTGCTTAGGGTGAAAGGACTCTGATTCAGGGAGGAGTCCTGGGTTCAATCTCCACTCTGGAAGCATTCTTATGATTTTCTCAAAGGACACAAGGTACTGGTTCTTCCTAGGAAACAGACTCGAGAGGTTCTAAATAAGACTAAGCTTTCCGATGCAATCGAGCTTACATACATAGGTTAAACGCTATGGGACTTAAAGGAACTTGTTCACAGATTTTGGCATGTTTTGAAGTCTGTCATTAAATGCTTTCAATCGATAAATGTAAACATTGGAACCAGTAGAGCACCTGCATTAAACAAAAATTAAATTAAAGAATAAAAAGTCATCGAACCACTGACCCTTGGAGTTAAAGTCTAGCGCTTAAACCACTGGGCCATCCATGCTAGTAGTGCAAACTGTCTCAAATAACTCGCATATTTATGGGGGTAACTGGTCTTCGATTGTAAATAGAGAGTTTCGCATACCAAAATGTTCGTAAGGCTCTGTAGATTGCGAAATAAAAAATCGTTTGGTTCATAAGTGCTGGGGGGCTGAGAAATCCATGATGGCGTCCAAGATGGCCGCCAAAATATAAGAAAAATACAATAAATGCAATAATACTTTTTTTAAGTGGATTTTTGCATTGTTTATCATTTTAAAGTGTCATACATGTTACAGATAGCATTTTAATTGTGATTAAATTTCAACATTTTGTAAATTAAGAGTTCTTATACATTTTTTAAATAAAAAAATGCGTTTTTTTTTTTTTTTTTTTTTTTTTTTTTTTTTTTTTTTTTTTTTTTTTTTTTTTTTTTTTTTTTTTTTTTTATT
>VMBQ01008713.1:0-11435 GCA_007657795.1 Dreissena rostriformis
AGGATGACCATGACCTTGACCTTTCAGCACTTAAAATGTGCAGGTCCATGAGATACACATGCATGCCAAGTATCAAGTTGCTATGTTGAATATTGCAAACGTTATGGCCAAAATGAGTTATTTTGACCCATATAATTGACCTTTGACCTTGAAGGATGACATTGACCTTTCTGCACTCAAAATGTGCAGCTCCATGAGATACACATGCTTGCCAAATATCAAGTTGCTATGTTGAATATTGCAAAAGTTATGGCCAATGTTAAAGTTTGTGCAAACAAACAAACAAATAAACAAACAAACCAACAAACGGACAGGGCAAAAACTATATGTCCCCCAGTATAGACTGGGGAACATAAAAAGGGGACTAGCTATGCTAAATTACAGGTCAGAGTTAGGGAACTTTGTCAGTGACCTCAAACAATACTGTTAAACAAACTCAGAATTATGTGAAAATTGAAGTTGAGAAAGCTCATACAAAAATAAGGTGCAAACTGATTGAAATTTGGGTCCTCAATCAGTTAAGTAATTTGATTTCCATTATCGCCCGTAGGAAAATTTCAGTCCCCAATGCTAGTGGGCAAGTGATGTTTAACATCCCTGATAAATCATCTGCTGAAATTAATTAGGTTTTTTGTTTACTGTAAAATTAAATCAGCACCAGACAAGTAATCAATGTTGACTTCCAACAAATGTTAGCTCTGACCCTATATTGAGCCCATGGACTATGAAACATAACAGGAAAAGCTCTAGCCTCAGAAGGTCACAGTTCACAGAGTGAAGTTTTGGAGAGCTGCAGTGGAATCCGAAGACACAAGCCGCTGCCCTCTACAGAACAACACTTCAAATTTGCGCAGTGATTGGTCATCAATGACTAGAGTCTTCAATCGACAAACTTGTCTCAGAAAATTGCATGTGTATACAGTGACTTTTAATGGTAAATATGGGCTAAAATACTGTCCTATTTCCACTAAACAACCTTTTTTTTGTCTGACAAAAATCTTTCCTTAGTGGTTTCATGACTTGATAGGTTAAGCAACATAGTTATGATCAGCTGAATAATAAATTCTACTTTTCCAAGAGTCTGGACCAATGTGAAATCAAATACAATATCTAACAAGAAGTTGTCACAGACGGTATATCCCTGTCACAGGTGCATTGTTGTCCAAAGTATTTAATTTTGCAACCAAAGCAACCACAATTGATGACCCCGAGAAAAGAACTGAAATAACATGCCTATTCCCCACATGGCCCTTTATTAACATACTGATTTTCATCAACATGCTTAAGTAACTTTTGTTATTTTAACATATGAGGATAAAAATCCCACATGCAAAACTTCTTTCATGAGAAGCAATCTAACCACGTTTTAATGATGTAAATTGAAATGTAGAACTTCTCTTGACAAATTTTTGTCCACATATAATTACATACCGACAGACTTCCAAAGTGATTCCAACAAACGTTAACACTAATTAAACATAACAGGAAGAGCTCTAGCCTCAGAAGGTCACAGTTCACAGAGTGAAGTTTTGGAGAGCTGCAGTGGAATCCAAAGACGCCAGCCGCTGCCCTCTACAGAACAACACTTCAAATTTGCGCAGTGATTGGTCATCAACGACTAGAGCTTCCAAACAAATACCTTGCCTAAGAAATGTGCATTGGTGCATTGAATGCAAGTTTGGGCCGAAATACTAACCTATTACCACTGTGCAGTCCTTTTTGTCGGACAAAAATCTTTAGCTTTTAAGTAAACCAACTTTTCCAAGAAACTAGACAACTGTGAACATCGAATACACTATAAAACAAGAAGTTGTCACAGACAGTATGTCATCAATGGTGCAATGTTATCCAATGAATTAAATTCTGTAACCATAGCAACCCTTATTTTGGTACCAACAGTCATTGAACAATGATAACTGAAATGACATGCATTTCTGTAGCTGAAGCAACCACACATACAAAATTTCACTAACCTGGCTTTAGTACTTTTACTATCACAGGATCTAGATTAAGTGTGTTTTATGGAAATAAGATGTTTTGAGAGTCAAGTTTCTATAAACTATTTGACCCCTGGGTGTGGCCAGTGTTTACCATAGGGTCATGATTCGATGAAACTTCATATTTGGCTAATTTAAAATGCTACAAACCAAAAATGAAACATCTGCAGATAGTTCCCTCAGAGATATGTTTATATTTGCTAATAAAGTCCAAACTTCATGGCATAGGGGGCAATCCAAGAACCTCTGAATGCTGGTTGTGTTGAAAATGACATACTGTTCAGACAGATGGACAGGTGGTTAGACAGACATCCCAGGCGACTCCAATATTATTATATCCTCCCTTTACTTTGTATAAAGGGGATTCATGAAAACTCAGAAATGGACAGAGTATCACACAGGGCTGGAATTAAACACTCGCAAATGGGCCATTTGAGAATTAATTTTAAAAAATGCGTCTAAAATGCGAGTGCACAATTTAGGTACTCGCAATTTTTTGCGAGTTGGCGGAAAAATTAAGATTATCACACATTGCATATATTTCCTGATTATCCCAGATAACTATTTAATCCAGCACTTAAGTATTTAAACACAAATTCAGACCGAGAATGAACGAGAATTGTGTTTAAGAATTGAATAAACACACGGTCGCCATTTGTCGGAAGTGCCAGGTGCGCGTTAATTGCACGAGGGAACACACGATATGATGACGTTATACAGGGTATTCCCATTGAACATGCGGAAACATTACAGAGCGATATGTGTGCATCCGATAAACGTCATAATTTAAAAATAGCAACCAATCTAAGATTGTTATATGTTTTGTGTTTGAAACAAAAAGCATGATGTAACCCCAATCAATTTTTCGGATGTGTACTATATTCGGACATGGTTTTTCGCCGAAAAAAAATTAAAACATCGGGTTGTTGATCAGACAGTTCATTTTTGAGCTGTGCTATCAGTGTATACTTAATTTAAAAACAAAAATACTCCACAAGGTGTCACAGGGGCTGAATGGGTTGCTGAGAAAGACCTAGAAATAGTATACCATTAAATAGTGTAAGTTGCACTGTTCTTGCATTTTTAAAACTTTTTAGTTAAAATAAACAATTTAACATAGTTCTACCAGTTGTATATGTGTGCATCTGTTACCACAGTATCACTACAAGTTTAGGGCTTTATTTCTCTAGTTTAGATCTACCAAAGGATGCCTTTTTTTTTAAACTTGTATTGCGAGTTGGAAAGAAAAAATGTGAGTTAAAATTCTAAATACTCGCAATTTTTTGCGAGTTGAAAAAAAAAGTAATTCGAGCCCTGATCACATGTAGAGCTACATAGATTACATTGCAAATAAAGGTGTCAACAGAAAGAAAATACACTTTAATACTTACTTGTATGCCATAAGCTCCAAAATTTGCATGAGAAACTTGCCCAGCCCTTTCCTTCGCACTGGCGGTGTCAACTGTATTTCATAACTGGAAAGAAATGAGGAACGATGGTAAGAAAAGAATAACTGGTATACTGGTTATCACATACTAAAAATTAAATTAAGTTAATCGCCTCAATGTCTTACAGTTTTTGCTGAGTCTGCTATAATCTACTGGCCAATGACGCAATCAAACTAAAATCAATTTTCACTTAATTAAAATATAACTGAAATATTAACAGGCTCTGCGAAAACCACCGGTCTGACTAACAAGACTGACACATTTTGCGATGGTTCGATTATAATTTACAAAGAATAGGTCAGACTTTCCCACGACTTTTTGAATAGAGAAGCTTATATGCAACTGAATAAAAAAAATCTAATTTTCTTTCTACATTAATTAAAATCGCTTTTATAACATCCCAAATATGAAACAGATTTAGGTTGTGTAAAACATGCTCCACATAGTCATCATAGTGATTGTTAACAATAACAGTATACAAATATTATTGCAAACTTCTGTATAATTTTGTAGGATTTTTACAATTAATGTTACGTTAAACAACACCAAAAAACATGTTTGCTGCCAGAGAACATGAAAAAGTGCTAATATTAATATGTATATACATGAAATTTGATTGGTCCAGAAATTTCCATTCTAGTCTGGCAAATTTTGAAATGTTGTCGGAAGGAATGTCTGACACTTTTCTAGAGCTTTCGAGAAGTGTGTATCAAACGAGCCTTGTTCTGGGAAAACTGGGCTTAATGCATGTGCGTTGTGTCGGCCCAGATTAGCCTGTGCAGTCCACACAGGCTTATCAGGGACAACACTTTCCCCATACACTGGATTTTTATTTAGAAGAGACCTCCTTTCAACGAAAAAATTCCTTAAAGGGGAAAGTGTCGTCCCTGATTAGCCTCTGCAGACTGCACAGGCTAATCTGGGACTACACTTTACGCACACGCATTAAGCCCAAATTTCCCAGAGCAATACTCAAATATACCAGTATAGGACTTCATCGTCAAGCTCAATGTCGAAGCGGAAGTGCACGAAAGCCACGGGCAGCGTCTCCTCATTGCGCGCGATGAGGTACCAGGCACGATCCTCAAACATTTCCTCGCGCTTGTCACGGTCCTTCCAACCCCAGCTGCTGGCCTCGTACCTGTGGAATCACAGGGAAGGGGGAATGAGAATTTTAACATATTTAAGACAAACAATCATGAAATATAATGCCTTTATAAGTAACCATTACAATGCATTATTTATTCAATCAGAATTAGAAAACAAGCGTCAGTAATGTTAACATGTATTCTTATCCAGACAGGAGGAAATCTTGATAGTCCCACTTGACAAATGTTAATAAAAAAATCTGCCTAGCAAAAATAAATGTTCCGGCCCACTGGTGCATTTTTAAAAACAAATAAGAGACTGATTCTTTGTTAAACATCACAAGCCAGACTGAAGACATTTATTCTTATGTAATACTGTGCTTGTATTGGTAAAAAAAAATAAAAAAATGTGCAGGGTTGGCAAAAACATATGGGCTTACATGTCTGTTTTTTTAACGGCTATGTACAACTTGTCCGTAAAGCTTACACAGCAAAATCTGCCATTTTCAATGGTGAGCCCACAGGTACATGGTACTTGAAAATATACATGTGAAACTTTAAGCTGTTTTGGGCATACTTGATGGATTTTCATCAAATAAACGGTGTTTAATCATAGATTGGTGCTTCCTGCTGGCAACCACAACGACATTTGTGTGCATTATTCGATCTTTCATGCTGTTGCATAGCGTTATTAAATACACCTGTGAAATCATCGTTGGATACCTTTTCTTTTATTATATATATAAGGACCAAAAAAAATATTTTAAAGTACCTGTGGGTGAGCCCATGCTCTGGGACATCATGGAGAATACCAACAATTGATTTCGCCGCCCCTGCTGTGTACTTATTTTAGTAATTATATGCCTTGTATTTATATTAAAAGTTGTACAATTAAACTTATTACAAGCTACAAAAATAAACAGTAGACCATTTTAAGAAAGCCTCGTCATTTAATTATGATTCATAAACCAGTCACATTAATTTTTGAACACCCAAAATAAATAGTTGTGAAAATAGCAACTGATTCAATTAATTGTAATTAATTTATGGAGGCCTTATTAAAACCATCACTTAAGAAACAACAAGAGATGTGTTTGTCAGAAACACAATGCCCCCTACTGCGCCGCTTTGAAAAATATAAATGACCTTTGACCTTGAAGGATGACCTTGACCTTTCACCACTCAAAATGTGCAGCTCCANATACATATATATGTGTGTTGTAACGCCCTACACGCAAACCCTTGTGTCCGAGTCTCTCCACTTCTCCCTAAAGTCTCCTCACTTCTCCCTAAATCAGTGTCAGGGAGAAGTCACTTCTCCCAAAAATTGGAGTCTAGCTTGACCCCTGACTATGTATTGTTTATTGTTGCTATAGGCATATTTATTTATATATATTGAATACAATTGATTTGAAGAAATATTACAGAAACAAAATAGCACAGTCCACCAACAAAATTAACTATGATTTTGGAAAAGACTTTCTTATCGGATTCCAAATGTATAAAATTAAGTATGAATTTTAATTCATGGTGTAACTGACCAACAAAATCAATGAAACTTTGTACCAAACATTTTTTATTCAATAAGATAATAAGGATCCAAGTCAATCAAGCAGACAGGGTATATTTGCATATGCTTGTTTACCTTTTCTGGTATTTACGTGGAACAATGACAATTGGATATATATACGCCTTTTATCTGATAACAAAACTGGATAAAACAAAATATTAATGATAAACTATGTTATATACTACTATAAATTCCTAGCTAGGTAAAAATTACTATTGGTGCTGTAAAGAGAGATATGTGTGGTTAAAATTTTAAGCCACACATTTCCACTGTAGCATCGAAAGGCATATAATAAATCATTATTGAATAATGTAATGACTATCATGTTTATATGTTGCAACTAATAATGCAACATGCAAATGTCGCTATTTCATATAACTACCATTTACAAGCCATATTATTTATCTTCAGATGGGGCTTTGTTGTTCACTGTGTCATTGACAGATATTCGAGACTGTGTGTCTTCCTGAAGGTTTCCACCAACAACTGTGCAGTCACGATGACTTAAGCCTTCTTAAATGGTACCAGGCAGTACCGTGTACCTTTCAGAGTTAGATCAGATAATGGTCTTGAAAACACAGTTGTTGGAGCCTTCATGATCTCCTATCGAGGCCCTGGTCGTGGATCCTTCATTACTGGGAAGAGCGTTCTCAACCAGAGGATCCAGCGGCTCTGGAGGGACATGTACTCTGCATGTGGGAATGTGTTCCACCAGCTCTTTCAACATCTAGAGGTGACCGGTCGCTTGGACCTGAGCTGGGAAGTACTCATGTGGTGCTTACACCTTGTGTATGTTCCACTCATTCAGCGGGCCTTAGACCTTTTCCAAGATGGTTGGAACTGCCACAGGCTGAGCAAGAGAGGGGCAGAACACCTACCCAGCTTTAGCTGCAGGACATAATAGAGCATGCGTGGCGTGGTCATCGAGGACAGGATGACATGTTCTTCGAACTTCAAGAGGAAGTGTCTCGGAGGAGGACTATGGAGTAGATGAGGGAGCTCCTGTAGCATCTGCAAATGATGATGAGCCAGAAGTGACCTCTGTGACTACACCCATTGATGATGACAAATGGTAGAACTCACAAGAAGAATTAGAACCTTGGAATCAGAGGAGGGTTTAGCTGTGGACTTGTATGAGCAGGCTGTGTCCTTTTGTTCTCAGGCATTGAACATGTAATGTATTATGCTGAACAGTTTTGGGTGCCAGAATGAGTTTTATTCCCCCCCCTCCCCCAAGCGGGTTAGGGGATACAAAAATGCAAAAAAAAACTTCCATTATTGTCTTGCATGGCTGTGTAACTATTCACAGAAAATACTTCATACTTTGAGGTTGTCACATATAAATAACTTTAAGCTTGTAATTTTCTGTATAAGCACAAAGTGCTCAGGGTGAGCTATTGTGACCTGTCTTCGTCCGCCATCGTGCGTTTTCAACATTTTTAATTAAACAACATCTCCAAAACCGCTGGGCCAATCACTTGGCCAGAATGTTCCAGACATGAAGCTCTTTCAAATGTGTTCAAAGAATTGCAAAATAATCTTCCCTGAAACCATACCGTTTAGAGCATTGATATTTGTCATGAACAATTGTCTAGTAGAGTTACTAGACCTTTGCCAAGATTGTTAAATTTATTGGGCTAGGGTAAAAAATAGCCCTGTCCTGGGGGGAAGTGTATTTTTAAGCACACTTAGCGATAATCATTTTGTTAACCATGTTTTGTTCAACCAAAATAAATACACACACAAACAGTATAAAATCTATTATAAAATCGTTAAATATATTATCTTTCAGGGAAACCATTCTAACCGAGGAAGTAAGGGAGCGTCTTAAGATCCACAGCGCTGCTGTTTTTGATAATCTTCAGATGATCCGTTCCTCATGGAAGTTTGACGGGGATCCGCTCTGAAGGATGCACTAGGTCTAGTTCGGATATCACAAGGGGACCTGGCAAGCCCACTGAGGATTCGGTTCATCGGAGAGGAGGGTGTCCCTCTGGGAGGTTTGCGGCGCGAATTTTGTAGTCTGGTTGTTCACCAGTTGACACACAGTTCGTTAGTGAAAGGTAGGTAATCGGCCTATAACACTGCTACTTCATAGTTTTACATTATATTTGTAGTACTTTAAACCTCAATTTGAAGAAATTAAGTACATTACCTATGTTCGCCTTAAATGTTTTGATAGTCCATGTCAATGCTACTTACCACTTTAAAGTCATACCGAACACAAAGAGTGTTTTCTAATTAGCATTTATTGAATTCAGAACAATATTTATTCGCAAATGGCATGTATGACAACTGTGTGTAGAAAAAGGCGTAACTAAAACAAGATTTAACTTTACCAAAAATCGCTTATTTAATCGATTATATATATTTCTTATATTTGTGCATATAAAGTTATCTTTAAGATAGCAATTTACTTGTAATTTTACAGGAAAAACATAATACCACTTAGGCCAGCTGGCGGCCCTGTCAATGTTTTGTGTGCAAAAATTACCAAGCAGGTACGACAATACGCTAGTCTCGTTATTGCTGCGTTGTCACGTGTTATTTATAAGATTTACACCTGATACAAATTTTGTGTGCAAAATGACAATACACGAAACCGGAGATTTGTGTAAATTTGTAGTTTTTTTACTTAAAATTAAATACACATTACAATAACATCAACACTGTTTTGAAGATGAGACCTAGTCAAACTCCGGCAGCTCTTCAGTTCTATTGCAAGCGATGCCCTAGATGTCAGCTTTGTTGTGCCATTGACGTCATTCAGGCGTGAGCACATTGCGCTGTAAGAGGGTGCATTTGCCAAAGACCTGGTATCATCGTGTAGGGAGGAGCTTGACCAATTTATTGAAGGTATTATGTCTTTCCATTAATAATTGACTCTTGACCTTAAACCGGATAGATATTCATTAGTGTTAAATGTGTTGAATTTGTTACAACTGTGTATGCTCGCAATGTGTAATTGTATTCTATTTTGAGGCTAATTGTAATATGAACTGTACGTCCAAAACAATCTGTAAGCTTGAGAACCCACGACGTTCTGTAGATTATAACGTCTAATGCTTGGCCGCTACTGAGTGGTTGCCTTCCACCTGTCACTGCGGCTGCGGTGAGAAGCTTGTTGCGGTTTAAATACCGGGAAGGAAATCAGGGACAAGGAGATCAAGCAACGGCACAGGCTTTCCTTGCCTTCCTGCAGGCAATGAAAGGTACCTTTAACTATAATTCAGATGCTTCATATAGATAATTCTAAGATAACAATACATGAAACAACATTGCAGACTGAGCATAGATATTTCCACCTACATGTACCGATACTTTAGGTTTAAAAAGTTACGTTTTCGTTATTATCAACGTTGCCGAATATAAACTTAGGCGATGCTTGAAGTGACGCTACCAGTCTTTGTATTAAGCAAGAACTGTCACCATAGGATGACATTTGCCCCCTTTTTCCACATTTTTATAAACCTAAATGCAGTGTTTTTCAACATTTTTCAAAACCTAAACGCAAAGTGTGACGGAATTTCAGGCGGACAGACAGACGGACAGTGCGATCACTATATGCCCACCTTCGGGGCCATAAAAAAGGGGTTTATTTACACGTGATGTAAGCGTTTCATTTCATTGGACACATTTATTATTTGTTTGATAAATTACTTAACAACAATTTATGTCCCATGTTGTAAAACAGTCCTAGACCTTGTAAAAATTAATCATGGAAACATCCATAAACATGTATTATCAAAACATGGAATAAAAATCACAAAGTGTTTATGTACATGAATCCATACAGAGAAAGAAAATGTTAAACTTATTTAGTTTTCATAAAATATACATAAGTCCCTCTATCACGGGACAGTACGACCAACTCGTGCGCGTGCGCGCCAAACGTTTTTACGTTTGAAAAAAGACATTGCCTGTCGGGAGCGATTAATATTGATTATATGCATAATTGTAAATGGTGTTTTTTTCCTAGAAACAGCTGCCACGGTGAACGAAAAAAGGTTATAACCGAGCGACGTTCTGATGTGGTTGACTGGAGCAACCGGAATACCGGCAGCCGGCTTCCACAAACTCATTGACATGGAATTCAGGACTCACAACAGGGTCAACACATGTGCCCTGGTTCTGACTTTGGCCCCTGTGGACCTAGCCACTTCTGACAAAATTGTTCAGTACTTCTGTGAACTAGTTGTAAACAGTGCTCGATTTATGCTTGACTAGACACAGACGTCAATGGCTCATAGTTAATTTGAGGTATCGACTATTTAGCTATTTCTATATAAATGTCTATGTATACATGTTTTGACCTTAGTTTTTGACAACTTGTTTAGGACATATTTCATTAAAGAATAATAACCGACTGACTGTCCCTCTTTATTTGGTGATGTTTAAACGTATTTGTTTTCACATCTCGATGTTCAGTTTACATGTATTATAATTAAACGTGATATGGAGATAACTTTAGTCCAGCCACTGAGGTTTGACAAGCTTAAGCTAGCTCTCATGAATCATTGGTCAGCCTTTAGCCATTTATCTTTGCTTATCAGTCTCGCGCTTTTTGTGTCTATTTTATCATTTTATCTAATTGGGGATTATCAATTGTCCTTTACTTCACAATGTTTGTACAGACAAGGAAAGTATTTTAATCCCTTTTTAGAAAGTTCAATAATAAGCATGGTTATATGGCATTATACACAACAAACCCAGCAATCAGCACCTGGAAAAGTATACATTATAGAATATATTTGAATATCTAATTTATAACTAGAACTCCGCAAGTTGGATGTGTCGCCTGTTGGTAATGGGTTAACCAAGAAATTGGCCCATTTCAACAAGTCTAAGTCCAAAATAAGGTCAAGGTCATGCGCATGGAAAGGTGTAGTCCAGATACACATGCATACCAAATATGAAAGCAATTCGAAACGCGGTCGCAGATTTCGAAACCTGAACGCTGACCTCAAGTTCAAGGTCAAGGTCACAGGGGTAAAATAAATTATGCGCATGGAAAGGTGTTGTCAAGATACACATTCATACCAAATATGAAAGCAATATATGAAGGGACACAGTAGTTATGAGCCTTTTTCAAATCGCGGTCGCAGATTTCGAAACCTGAATGCTGACCTCAAGTTCAAGGTCACAGGGGTCAAAAATTTGATGCGAATGGAAAGGTGTTGTCCAGATACACATGCATACCAAATATGAAAGCAATATCTGAAGGGACACAGAAGTAATGAGCCTTATCGAATCGCGGTCGCAGATTTCGAAACCTGAACGCTTACCTCAAGTTCAAGGTCACAGAGGTAAAAAATTGTATGCGCATGGAAAG
>VMBQ01008713.1:22265-35168 GCA_007657795.1 Dreissena rostriformis
GTGAATGTCACGGTACCGAACTAAAGCGGGATTGGTGAAAAGATGTGTGGCGGACCGGTTAGCTCAGTCGGGAGAGCATTCGCCCTGTAAGCGAGGTGTCCCGGGTTCGAGTCCCGGATTGGCCGCACACTTTTCACCACCCGGCGACAATGGCGCCCAACGGGGGACCGTGGCGCTTGCAAGTTACGCTTGCAGTTCTCCATAGAACCTGCCCGTGGGTTCGTCAGGATCAGTTACACTGTTGCCTGTGACTCGAATTCGAGAATGAATTCCAACTTGGCAGGGGAGAATGTCACGGTACCGAACTAAAGCGGGATTGGTGAAAAGATGTGTGGCGGACCGGTTAGCTCAGTCGGGAGAGCATTTGCCCTGTAAGCGAGGTGTCCCGGGTTCGAGTCCCGGACTGGCCGCACACTTTTCACCACCCGGCGACACTTACAGGTGAAGCGAGGTACGGTGGATGGATAAAGTCAATGGCCTTGCACATGTAGTTTATCAATATAAAAATAAAGACAGCTTTAAAAGCACAATGCTGTTGTAGAAACAATTAAAGTGTAGTCTGCTGATTAACATAAAATTGTAATTTATAAGACACAGGAGTTATAAATTGATTTTATTTGTAGCATTCTTCCCCGTTGTTTACACTACTGGGGTGCAACCTTTGCTAACGAATTTATTTACTGCAGTGTAACCTTCTCTTTTAAACCGGATGTAACATCATTCTTCAACAGAACTGGCACTGCGCAGATCATTGTTTTTAAAGCAATTTTAATCATTGTATTGCGATTATTTGGACTTTCTGGTTCTGAGTATAACGTGTCATAGCAGATTTTGCATTATATATATTCTGTATAACGGGGCGTGTAATCGGTACTGATTATTTTGATAATTAGACAATATTTTTTGTTGTTGTGACCTACTTTCAGAAGTTTCGTTGCGTCGCCTGTTTATACTCGCTGACTGAGTCTGTTGTGATTGTATATTTGATTTTATGTTGTGATACTTGCTATACATCTGACATTTAATTTAAGATTGATTTAGATATGTGCCATGTTTTGTATGCATCATTTGGGTCTTTGAGCTAACTTATAGCGTGGTTGACCTACTTTGATAGCGTGGGTACGCTAGCTTGACTTCTACCAGTAGCATCTCTTTTGTGACAGGAATTTGTGCAATGTCTACATCAGTTTTGTTGTTGGGGCACTCTTTTGTTAAACGTTTTCACATATGGTGTACCTCAAATCACAAACACAATTTAAATTTATCCAACAATAGGATACAAATTTACTGGCATGGTGTAAGTGGTGAAATTCTCCTGCCAACAAACAAAACCAAGTCCCTGTCACATGCCACATACCTAGTCTCTGAGCTCAACATTGATATTACTTTTGTAGAGGCGGGTAGTAATGATTTGTGTAATTGGTCTTTATCTGTTGAAGAAATAGTGCAGTCATTGTTTGACCTTGCAGACACAATTCTTAGCTCTAGAAGCAGACTGGTGATTCTTGCAGAAATTCAGCCATTAGACAAAATGAGCACATGTTTAATATGCGTGTACGTCGGGCGAATGCTCTCATATCAGCACATTGTAAATTATTCATTTTATCCTGTTTGTATGCAGGAATACGTTCAATACCTTTTTATTTCAAGGGTGCTTGTTATGATCCTACATTATATTACCGGGTATTAGTTGTGTACCCATTACATTTATCGGGTATTGGTTGTGTACCCATTACATTTATCGGGTATTAGTTGTGTACCCATTAAATTAATCGGGTATTGATTGTGTACCCATTACATTTATCGGGTATTGGTTGTGTACCCATTAAATTTATCGGGTATTGGTTGTGTACCCATTACATTTATCGGGTATTGGTTGTGTACCCATTACATTTATCGTGTATTAGTTGTGTACCCATTAAATTTATCGGGTATTGGTTGTGTACCCATTAAATTTATCGGGTATTGGTTGTGTACTCATTACATTTATCGGGTATAAGTTGTTTACCCATTAGTAATTATCGGGCCTTAACTGTGTGCCCATTACATTTATCGGGTATTGGTTGTGCACCCAATATGTATTATCGGGTATTAGTTGTGTACAGTACACTCCACGCGTTTTCCCCAATTTCCCTCGCTACTCCGCGGGCAGTGACTCCGAGGGAGATTAGGAAAATCCCGCGATACGCGGCGTTTGCATGATTTGGGACGCGGCGGTAAACATTGATAAGCCGACACGGCAACCCTCGGTGTTGGCAACGCGGGGGAAACTCCGTGTTTAATGAGATAACGATCAATTTAACTTTATTTGACATCCTGATTTTCAAATAAAATTACATTTATTACAAGTACATTTATAGAAGTAGTTGTTTTTGTTTAGAAAACTCGTTGATTTACGACAAACAAAACGTTTTTTAACTGATACTTACCAATTAATATAATCACAGTTTGCAACATTGTTTTTATTTTGATAATTTAATCCAAAGTTTTCATGTTAGCAGGTGTTTTTTCTATTCTGAACATGTAAACAAATGACCGAGGACCCTATTAAAAGTCTCGCAAAAATTCGCAATATGTGTGAATTGACAGTTTGACGTCATCAAAGAAAAACCGCTTCCTGTCTGAAGGCATGAAAAACACACCGTTCTCACCGACAAAATTGGCTTCCTTTGTTTGGCAATCAACACACTAAACCAATCGGGTGTTTATAACTCAATAGCAACCGTCGAAATATGTAACTGCACGTGCTTAGCTCCGCCTTTCGAATCTTTTGCAGGGAACGGAGGTGGAGTTTAACGGTTAATTGAACACGTGTTTTACGAAAGTTGAGTCGTAAATGGCCGTAATTACTCGGTCTAAGCTTTGACACAACAAATAAATCTATCTCGGATTTTCCGAGAAAGGCCGATTTCTCAACTTTTTGTACAGTTACTAATAATAGCGTCCGCGTGTTTACGAAATTTCGTAACACATTCATCTTAAATAATGGTGTCTTGTTGGATAATTACTGGATTTTATTTTTTATTTTATTTTTTTGGCATGCCCAGTAGCACACTGCTAACGCGGTGTTGCGCGGCAGTCCCTGATAAGAACGGAAATTGTCTGCATTTACAGACTAGGCTAAAGTAATACACGCCGTGGGAATAAGCGAACGCGGCGTAACGCCGAGCGTTTTATCGAGTTCACCTCGCATTCCAACTCCGCGTGAAAACTCGCTAGCAGAAAAAAACCAGCGGAGGGAGCGCGTTTTTTGGGGAAAACGCGTGGAGTGTACTGTACCCATTACATTTATCGGGTATTGGTTGTGTACCCATTAGTAATTATCGGGCCTTAACTGTGTGTCCATTACATTTATCGGGTATTGGTTGTGTACCCAATATGTATAATCGGGTATTGGTTGTGTAACCATTACACATTATCGGGACTGTGTGCCCTTTAAAGTTATCGGGTATTGGTTGTGTACCCAATATAAACAATGGGTATTGGTTGTGTACCCATTACATATTATAGGGCTTTACCTATGTGCCCATTACATCTATCGGGTATTGGTTGTGTACCCATAATGTACTATCGGGTATTGGTTGTGAACCCATGATTTATATTACCATGTATTTGTTGTGGGCGCCATTACATATTATTGGGTATGAGTTTATGTACCCAGTATTTAGTCATTATTATTTGGCAATGTGCCCACTACAACTTGATAAAAGTATATAACTTTTAAATTATTTTCCTGGGTACTTGTCATGTACCCATAACATATCAATTGAGTATTGGCACACTAGCCTGTACCCTAACATACCTGTAAGGTATGTTGTTTTTTTGCTACTTGCAATTTTACCTCTGAACTTGTAAGTAGCAAATATTTAAAATTCTTTCTTTGGTATCTGTAACATGTTTGTCGTTTCAGTGCAATGGGCAAAGCTGACCCACGAAGGGCAAAAGGTAGCAAACGGAAGGCCACTGGTGCAGCACCTTCCGACGAACCAGCCCCTAAAAACAACCATCTTGCCACACTCATAGCCGAGGCCATTTCTCAAGACCAGAAGGTGCTACAAGAGATACAGACGCTGCTGTCTGCTCCTGCTAAAGCCACACGAAAAGCCTGACGGTACGTCTACAACCGCGTCCGTTTCTGAGACTGGTAGCGTCAGTGAGGAGACCGATGATGTGGCGTCCTAGCTTTGTCAACGACAGTCCGTCAACTAAAACCGCTGGTGACATTAGTTTAGGTGTATTTTCAACAGTGCATCCGCCTCTGGACCAAAGTACCATCAATAAGATTGTAAATGGGGAATATGTAGATTTTGCTTACTTAATTTTTAAGGACCAAAATCAGGAAACAACAACCATACACAAAACACAATCGTCTACCGTAACATCAACACACAAAGCCAGTCGAAAACAATTAAACAACATTAACGAATGGAACAAAGCGTTTCAGATTTATGCTTACATCTACACCACAAAATACCAAACTAACCCTAATCAACTTTTCAGATACATGACTATCTTCCAAAAACTTGCCGCCAACAACATCCGATGAAAAGTTTCGACGTCTCAGGGCGGAATATCCCTCCATCCCATGGGGAACTGTTCACATTGAGACTTTCCTTTCCAGTACAACATTGGGTAACAGTCGGTCCTTTCGGACCAGCGCCCCACCATCTTCGGGCTTCTGGTCTTTCCCTAACAAGCAAAACAACTCTCCCTTCTAAAGGAAAGACTACTGTTGGGATTTCCAACAAGTGGGTTCATGTGAACGACCACGGTGCACAAAATTTCACAGATGCGGAGGTTGCGAAGGCCAACATGGTGCATTCCAATGCAACCAGCCCTTCTCTAAGCCAAGGCCCAACAACTTCGCAGGTCCTTACACGTCCAAACCATCAACCAATGGAAAGCCCACAACGTCCCAATAGCAGCCGCAGCAGCAAAAGTAACGAACATTTTCGTCTGCCAACCAGTTAGTCCAACTTTATGGGACTATGTTGCCTATTTTTAATGTTTTCTTTTCAATAGTGCTTTGGCATTAGACAATTAATAAATGCCGGTTTGCGCTTCTGTGCCGGTTGGCGCTTCTGCGCCAGCCCTTTTCAATCCACTTATTGTTGTCATGTCCCTTTTGTCCCACAAATAAACTAGGAAATTTGGAGAACAAAAATATAAATTCTGTTAGAGACATTCATGAAAAGTTTTAGCATAATTCAAAATCAACCAGGAGGTCATAGCTGAAAGTGTTGTATGCACAATCGGAAAAATAGGAAAATACAGGTACAAAAAACAGGAAATTAAATTTTGTATACAAGTACAGGGGTTTCTCTGCCTATTCTGAGTAAAGGAGTCTGACCAAATTGGGAATTTTTTATCGACAAAATTGTCCATTTTGGGAATTTTTGCTTCGATGAAACGGCTCATTTTGGGAAAACATTGTGAATTTATCATGCTTAAATAAGTCAGTGGTTTAACAAATAAATTTGTTTTTATTTGTTATTTTGTCTTCTTTATATATACACATGCAATATTGGGCATGTTCAACGTTTATTCATTTTATATTTGAATGTATTTGATGAAGACTGAACTTTATCTGAGTCGCTAAAGGCTTTATTAGGTCCCGGATGAAGGGAAGTCACTTTTTCGATATAAATTATGTTTACTTTTGACGATTTTAAAAAAAAAATAAAAAATAATAATTGGGAAATATGTAATCAAGATTCGATTGCGAACGGGTCCATTTGCTTTGGGAATGCCTCCGTTTTCCAGACGTGCAGACAGTGCTGAAAAACCCCTGAAGTATTTCTGTGTACTTTAATAGTAAACAAGCAAATTCGTTGAATTGATATCCCCAGCCACATACAAATCTGAAAATGTATTATTTTTATTTCCGTTTTTTTCTCTGATCATAATATATTATGCGGAAAATTAAAATATTAATTTGTGCGCGTATTATCCCGACTTCCTGAATCTCCGTCAGACCTACAGACATGTCCGACACAAACATTCAAGGGCCGATCGAAATTCTGAACTCGTCGGTCCAACATGTCCGACTAAAATATTTACGAGTTTTCCCATATAATTGACCAGTCGGCAAATACGCGATCGCTCCACTTAGTTGTGTTTTCATAAAACCCTTATTCCATTACTCTGACAGTGTTTGTTTGTCGGACCATGTGGCCGCAATAAACGAAATCTGATTGATTATTATGTGACTTTGATTGACAGCTGGCGAGTGGTCAATAAAATGATTTATCGAATTTCGGCGGAATACGCACTTTGCCAAACGTAAAATACGTAATCGCCCATTAGTTATCCTACGTTTGATTGGTCCAACATAATCTCTGCAAAAATCGGGATTATCCGCGAGTCAATAGGTGTATGCGTCAAGCTAGGTTCGGTACATTTGACCTTCACTCGACCGAGTTAAATTCACGCGTCGGACGTGGACAGTATTTTTGTTCACGCATTTAAATTTTCTGTATTATTCGACATTCACAACTAAATCCAGTTTGGTCCAGATTTTGTGCCTTCTTTGTACATCACATTCACGCTTGTGTAATGCCACAAACAATAACCCCACTTGCCAAACATGAAAGGCATGATGCCAGCTGTCAATCACATTCTCGGTAATCATATCAGCCAATCAGCGCTAAGAAAGCCGAATATACGCGTCCCCACATGGAGGTGTATACAATAACTGTAAATGTCACAGATAAACACTGACCTATCTCAGCGATCCTAGCGCTGTAGATACAGCGTAAACGACTTGCTTTTAATGTAGAGAAAGTGTCTACAATTTTAGAAAATGCAACACCGATTTTTTAACTGCACTACAAAGTTTTTTATACAACAATCAAATTATAAAGCCCATGCTTTCCTCGAGGAAGAATGATGCCATGTTGTACATGAAGTGTAATTTACGCATGCTTTTAATCAGATCAAGGGATTTATATGAAATACATGAGAACTGTATTTTTTTTTTTTGCTAGAATTGTTAATTTTACGTGAACAATAAAACGTGGCAATCTTTTTCGGATAACAAATTTAACTATACGCATTTGAAAAAAACTTATATGGAATATATTTAGTTATACCAGGGTATAACATAAAAAACCTGTTTTGAGAACGCCAAACTTTGCTTATCCATACCTATATGTATGCATCGATGACCTGCCAGTTATATCGCGATCCGGATATATCGCGATTGCGATCCGTGAATCCCGGGAACCGCGATTTAATGGAACTAAAAACTACTAACGCCTGAAAAATTAGTGTATTAAAAATATAATTTCTCGAATGAAATAAAATAATTTTCCTACCTACCTACCCTCCTGTAAAATCTAGGATCGGTAAAGGGCAAACCAACAATATTTTAATTGTGGCCTGAGATACACATGCATTTTTTTTATTTATTTATTTTTTGACCTTTGACCTTGAAGGATGACCTTGACCTTGACCTTTCACCACTCAAAATGTGGAGCTTCATGAGATACACATGCATGCCAAATATCAAGTTGCTATCTTCAATATTGCAAAAGTTATGACCAACGTTAAAGTTTTCTGACGGACGCACAGACTGACGGACGGACTGACAGTTCAACTTCTATATGCCACCCTACCAGGGGCATAAAAAGGATGCTGTAAACATAGTGGACAAAAGTCAGTAAACATTTTCATTTTGTAAAAGCTTAAAAGGTGAGAGTTAAGTTTTGTTGTTAAGCTGGGTATGAAAATGGACTAAATGTAGATTTTTTTGTTAAACCTTTAATTGGAAAGTATAGGCATTTATTTGGGAAAAGTATATACTTTTGATTATTAATTATAATAGATTTTGTTATTTTACATTTAGTTTATTATTTTATAAAAAATGGTAAGTGACTTTGTATACCGCATATGCGTGGCATGTTCGACAGGGAGCAGACGAAATTAATAGCCTTAAACTTATCTTAAAACAAGATGTGTTTGTGAAATACTATGTCCCCTTTTGAGCGATTTTAACCCATTTATTTGACCTTTGACCTTAAAGGATGACCTTGACCTTTCACCACTCAAAATGTGCAGCTCCATGAGATGCACATGCATGCCAATTATGAAGTTGCTATCTACAATATTGCAAAAGTTATGGCCAATGTTAAAGTTTGACGCAAACAAACCAACAAACCAACCAACAGACAGGGCAAAAACAATATGTCCCCCAGTATAGACTGGAGAACATAAAAAGTACAAAAATGGGAAGAACAAGTAAACAAAGGCTTCTGTAAGGACAAAAAGTACAAAAACAAGCAAATTCGTTGAATTGATATCCCCCCACCAATTTCAAAATTTTGTTACAGACGGACGGAGAACGCAAATTCTATATCCCTCCGCCTTTGGTGGGGGATAAAAAGCAATTAGAAGCTGCTCTGTAAGAGAAAGACGGATAGAAAAACTAACTTAACAAATGTTAGTAGCTAAATATCCGCATATAAGTGGAGCTAGACTACCTGTCAAAACTGACAACCAATCTCGAAAACGTTTGACCTTAACTGTAACCTTTCAGTAGACCAATGAAATCGCAGTTTACAAAAAGAATACTCTTCGCTTTGGAGGTGTCAATGCTTCGCCTGGATAATGGCGGCCGCCATAGAAAATAAATGTGTGTTTTGTTGTCAAATTATAAAAGGGAAAAATTACAGTAATCTTTCATCAAACGAATCTTAAAATGACTATGGCAATATTCTTAAACAAATTAATGCAGGGGCAACTGGAAACGTGTGCAACATTTGTGCGATAACATAATATGGAAGACTGCTGCTCAAACAAAAAGCAGCCTGTACATTTACAAAACAAGGAACAACATATCAAGTTTGTAGAGAAAATATCCCAGAAGGTTAGTGAGCGTAGGAATTCTTTAGCATATGAAAGTGATCCTTTCTCAAAATATTTATAAGCACATCAGATTCAGTCTTTGAAAGTAGGTGGAAGTAGGGCGACAGGTTCATCTGCTGTGACGCGGATTAGAGCAGGATAAGACTGCGACTCAGTTACGGTTTGATTCTGTCTGGACGACACAAGGAATCAATCTGAGATTGACATATTGGAAACGTCTATTGGAAGACATGTCAATGATATGTTTATTTTCAGAGACTGGTGCATAAAGAGCAAATGTCTTTGATAATGTATGCTTTTTTATTTTTATTTTCAGGGACTGATATCTTCTGTACATCCGTTGTGTTTATGTGATTATTATTTAAATTTACTATTATATTTCTTGTTCTGATTTTCTTTGTATGCATGCTATATTGTTTTCTGCTGATTATTATATGAATTATAAATTGTTAACTACTACAGATCGCTAACATTCTGCAGGTTGTGTCTTGGTTTATCAATGGGGAATTTTTTGGTCCCATTTGGGATTTTTTTAATTTTTTTTCCATTGGGAATGGGGCCGGATACTTCAACGCCGACAGCGGCGACATCGGGGGCAGGGAAGTTGTCATCACCGCGACAGCGGCGACATCCGGGGTGGCGAAGTCGTCATCACCCCTGACAGCGGCAACATCGGGGGCGGCGAAGTCGTCATCACCGCCGACAGTGGCAACATCGGGGGCGGCGAACTCGTCATCACCGCCGCCAGCGGCAACATCAGGGGCGACATCGTCATCATCGGTCCGGTCATCGCGTTGGCATGAAAGACACTTGGAAGACTAAATACCCATGGGCCATCTTCACCACAGTTGCTGACCAGAATTAAGGCACAGAAGACGTAGTGCTGTGCGCATTGTGCAAGCGTCCATGGCAAGAATGGAAAGAAGACCTGGTTGGAAGATTGATATCGCCTTCTTCTAAGCTCAATGACCACCAGAAAAGCAACCAGCACAAGGAAGCGATTGGCATAGAGCTGAACATGACGATACAAGAGGCTAGGGATAAGATGACATCCGTTGCGACAGAAGCTATCATCGATGCCCTTTGATGCTTGTATTTTTTAATTTCAAACAATCTGCCACGATCTCCTGAAGAATGACTGTTGTTTTACTGTTCTACACTGGTATACCAAATGCTGGAACTTTTGAATGTTTGTTTGACGAGGTCAGTGTTGGAATGCAAGGGAGTAATTCTGGTCGACCCAAGTCCTTGAGACTTATTGATGAGTTTTTTATGGTGTTGATGAGACTTAGACTGGGACTTTTGCTTGAGGACTTGGCTGAAAGGTTCCAAGTGTCTGTGGGAACCTGCAGCATAATTTTCAATAGATGGGTTGATAACATGGACTCTGGTTTCAGCTTGCTAGTGAAATGGCCATCAAGGAAAAACATTTATGACACGATGCCAGAACGATTTCGGGGGAAATACCCTAAGTGTCGAGTTATAAAAGACTGTACAGAAATAAGGACTGAGACACCGTGTTCTCTTCAGATGAAGTCTCTTTTATACAGTGACTATAAGTCAAATATGACATGGAAATCATTAATTGGAATCAGCCCATCGGGGATTGTGACTTTCATATCAGACTTATATCCAGGAAGCATAACTGATCAACAAATAACAAAGCAGTGTGGACTAGTGAACTTGTGTGAAGAGGGAGATGCAATAATGGTGGATAAGGGTTTTTGATTTCTTACTTGACAACACCTAGGGGAGTTGAACTTATCATACCACCTTTCAAAAGCAAGAAGAGACAGTTTATCCCCCAATGAACTTGAGGCTACCAAAAGTATTGACAACCTTAGTATTCATATGGAGCAGGAAATGGAACGCATTAAAAACTTTCAAATTGTTCAGGGTACAATGCCTATTACTATGTCGACACAGGCATCTAAAATTTGGAAAATTTGTGTTCGGTTAACAAATT
This sequence comes from Dreissena rostriformis, assembly GCA_007657795.1. Classification (NCBI taxonomy): domain Eukaryota; kingdom Metazoa; phylum Mollusca; class Bivalvia; order Myida; family Dreissenidae; genus Dreissena; species Dreissena rostriformis. The sequence continues at coordinate 33,097 of VMBQ01008713.1, forward strand.
TATTGCCACCATTGGTGCCAAGGAGGTGAACATTTGAAATTGAAATATAGTCATACATGCCAGACGTCCCGATCTCGGCGGGACAGTCCTGCTTTCGGGCCCTTTGTCCCGGCATCCCGATATGAGACGATTTGTCCCGACATTCATAAAAAACGATGTTAAGTCTATAAGTTCCCAATAAAATTCGCTATTCAAGCTCTGTCTGGCTAAAACTTACCATCGCATATCCCTTTATTGCAAATTAACAACCCGCTTCTGCTACTCGAGTGCACCAGTGTTGTTTTTGACACCTTATCGGCGATTTATCGGCAAATTATTGATTTTATCAGGCATTCACACCACGGTGTTTTTATGATAGGGGTCTCTCGAAATATGTATCATACAGAAATAAATGCCAATGACACTATTATCCGGTGTATTATACCACCTAAGGTTATAAAACCTGTCAAAACACTGATTTTGTACATCAAACAAATTGGATGCTGACCAATACGCATCGATGTTTCACATACATTCACTTTCATTTTAGACTGATTTTCAGAAAATAATTTGTAACATAGTGCATCAATCTAAATATAGAGTTAATTGACGATTGGTTGAATAAGAAAAGTGCTCGATGCGCTCACATCGCGTCACACGATTTACATATGATCAAGGGGATATCCCTGTACCAATTGGATGTCATATCAAGGCATACGGGGAAACACCACAATTCAGTTTATAGATTGTGTTTACTTCCGGATAATGGCGAACTTCTGAAACACATGTATCGTCAAAATTGGGCAGAAAATAAGTAATATACTGACTGCTGACTGAAGTAAAGGTGGAATGATTGATCGTTTTAGGTGTCCTGCTTTTTGGTCGAATTTCCCGACAATTTTTTATGGAATGTCCCGATTTGGACCTGAAAAATTCTGGCATGTATGAATATAGTGCGTTTACAAACTGAAATAGTCTAACTAATATAAACTGGAAAAGTGCTCCTTAAAACTAGTACAAATTAAGTTTGATTAGAAGCTGAACAAGTGAACTTTGTGAGAACACAATTTAACTAGAAGTGTTTGACCATTATATGTATAGTAATATACTATGTAATTATTTGAATAATACTTTATTTCACATTTTACAGTCAGCTTTCATTTGTGAAAATAAAATTGTTACTGATTATTATTTTCTTGCCTCATATTCTATACAAACATTTTCAGGCAAAAAAAGAAAAAATTGTGCTTTCTGCACATGTGCGTATGTGCCAATATATTTATACATGTTTTGTTGCTCGAAATCTCAGACCAGATCTCAGGGAGAAAATACATTCGCATCATCTTAGATCCTAAGGAAAAGCATTTCACCAATACAGTTAGGGTTTTGTCACTGGTGGCTAACAGCGAGGAAAAGTACAGAAGTGGCATGCCCTTGGACCGTGGAGACTGCGAGTGGAGTGCTGCGCCGTAACATCAAAGCGACGTATCTGTTGGTGAACGGTTCGAGGGATCACCAGGCTAAACTATTGACTAGAACTCACCCTTCAAGTCGGCTAGTATCAAATCCACAGCCCATTTGTATTATGTGGTCAAAAATGGGACAGCAGGTTGTGACTATTTGGAATCCAAACCACTTCGTTCCGCTAATGCAGATCCAAGAGGACGTTGAAACTTACACCATGGACATGGTGGATTCTGTAAAAACAAGTACACCGACAGTTACATCGAAGATGGGATGAAATTGTTAGTTATCAGTCGAGTGTCAATGAATTCAGTGAAATAGCTACTGACAAATTTCGTGCTAGTGACATTGCTGACATAAATGAAGATATGTGTCTGGACAACCGTTCGTCATCAGATGAGATGTGTAACAACATATAAAGTGCCACTTCTTTTGACTGGCTTCGATGAATCACCAAACAGAATAATTCCCAACACCCACCCTTTGCCAGACGGAAAACCACTGCACCTGCAGACTTACTGAATATTGTAATAAGTCAGGGGTTTTTTCGGCCCGATTTTGTAGCCGAATAAAGGCTATATTCCCAATGGCAACAAGAGTGCCAAACTGTCACAAGATACGCCCGTTCG
>VMBQ01008714.1:15038-32846 GCA_007657795.1 Dreissena rostriformis
GAGATATCGACGTAATTCTTTCGCGCGACACACCGTCCAATGATGGTGAACAAATGTGCCAAATGATTTTAAAATCTGACACTGAACGACATAGTTATGGCCCGGACAAGCTTGTTTCGCCCGCCCACCAGCCCGCCCGCATTCGCCAATCTAATAACCAGTTTTTTCCTTCGGAAAACCTGGTTAAAAATAGTCAAAAATATACTGTTGAATCTACTAAAACAAATGATACCTGAAGACTGCCATAGCCACTTAATAACTAATGCATCAACCCAAAATATTAATTTTTCCCTGACTTTTCTGAAATTTCATTTTTCACTGACCATTTTTAAAATGCCCAGACTTTTCACTGACCTTGAAAAAAAAAATCAAACTTTCCCTGACTTTTCAAGTTAAGTGGCAACCCTGCGGGGGCATAAAAAGTCCAGAGAAGCAAACTGATTCTGACCATATTTTATACAGAGAATACTTGGTATAAGCTGAATACAGATTCATTTATTTGGCAAGTCTTGGGAACACTAGAACAATAAGTCTTGGTTCTGATATTTGTGCCCAGTACATAAAATGTATATGTTTTTGACGCTTGCCTATTATACACTGAAAATATCACCATCCCTTTCCATTTAGGTTAAAATATACCAAACTGGGGTGTTCTTTCATGAGTGAAGACACAAAGATTGGTTGAACAAACAACAGTTTGGAATTTCAATGTGATGGGAACCAAAAATTGAGCAATAAAACGGGTCAATAGAGGAATGAGCTGACAAACTATGGCTTCATATTTCAAATTGATAGTTAAAATAGGTCAATAATAGCATGTTTTTGCTTATTCAGATTATTTGACCTCAATTGCTTTGACAAACAAACTTGAGCAAAAAGAAAGTTGGCATCTCTATGCTAGTGTACTAGTTCTTCATTATCACCCGGTAGTGCCCAAACTGACAAACCATTTTTCTTCTGATCATGCAAACCCAATCTTACCTTATATCAAACACCTACAACTGATTGAATCCCCCCACCCAACAAAAAACACAACAACAAAAACAAACAAGAGCACCGCATAGCGGGTGCCAACGCTCGGCTGTGGGTGCAGTTTATGAAGTTTCAAAGTTGTAGGTGGAAGCACTTTGATTTTAGAGCCAATGTTAAGGTTTTAGCACAACGCGGATGACCAGCTGGCTATGACAATAACTCGGGTTTTCTTCGAAAACAGCCGAGCTAAAAATACGCACACACATACACAACAAAACACAGACAAAATAACCTTTCCCTTTCTGTGTACGTACTTGCAAGACTTAAAGTAGTCATTGNCAAACTGGTGACAGTTGGACGTGCAGTCATGACTGTTAACCTCAATCCCTACCGGGAAGATGTGTCCATTCTTCTCAGTAAGTAAGAAATCAATGCCTGAAAATTAAATACAGGCATGTAAAATGGTAGAGAAAATATTGTTCCCATTAAGGGAGAATATTACTGAATTTGATTATGTTGTTTTGGGGGGAAACTTGCAATCATCAGCAAAAGTTTACTATTTACACAGTAATTGTTAAAATCTACTATCTCAAGCTTAATAATTCAAGTCAAGTCAATTTTATTTTGTAAACAAAGGCCTCCGGCCAAAAAAAAACAACTGTTTTTTTATTATAACTAGCAATTAGATCCTAACAGAGTTGTCTAGAACAACTTTTTAAAAATATATATGGGTTATGTTAATATAGCAATGTATATGATTAAGTTATTGATTTTGTTTACATATTAACATATTTGTTGTAAGAACATATCTACATACACGCACACACATACACAACAAGAGGGCCATGATGGCCCTAAATCGCTCACCTGATTAACCTTTTCTATGATTTGACCTAGTGACCTAGTTTCTGACCCCAGATGACCCAAATACGATCCCAATCCAAATTTCATCAAGATAAACATTCTGACAAAATTTCATAAAGATCTGATGGAAACTGTGACCTCTTTGTCCACACAAGGTTTTTCTATTATTTGACCTAGTGACCTAGTTTTTGACCCCAGATGACCCAAATACAATCCCTACCCAGATTTCATCGAGATTAATATTCTGGCCAATTTTTTATAAGATTGGATGAAAACGATGACCTCTACTGTCCACACAAAAGTTTTTTTTAACTTTGACCTAGTGACCTAGTTTTTGACCCTAGATGACCCAAATTCGATCCCAACCCAGATTTTAACAAGACAAACATTCTTACCATATTTCATTAAGATCTGATGAAAACTGTGACCTCAATTGTCTACACAAGGTTTTTCTATGATTTGACCTAGTGACCTAGATTTTGACCCCAGATGACCCCAATACAATCCCAATCCAGATTTCATCAAGATAAACAATCTGACCAAATTTCATGAAGATTGGATGAAAACTGTGACCTCTATTGTCTACACAAGGTTTTTCAATTATTTGACCTAGTTTTTGACCCCAGATGACCCAAATACAATCCCAACTCAGATTTCATCAAGATAAACATTCTGACCAAATTTCATAAAGATTGGATGAAAACTGTGTACTGTCTACACAAACAAATTGTTGACGGACGCACACATGACAGACGCCGGACATCACACGATCACATAAGCTCACCGTGTCACTTCGTGACAGGTGAGCAAAAAATCAACAACACAAACAGGACAGATGCGGTGTTAATATATCGAAAGTATTTAAGTTAGTTATTGATATTTTTCAGAAAATGATATACAATTGCAATCTTATATTTTGGTGGTAAGTCGATTGATAAGCACTTTTCTGTGTCAAGTAGGCTTTTGTTATGTTTATAATGGTGACAATGACTCGAGTTTTAAACATCGTTATGCCATTTGTGCGTGCAGCAATCAATAATGCATGGCTTAAGATGATATAAATATGTTTTTATCACCAACATCTTGACTTAACCAAGCATAACCATATTGGTATAATGCAAACAATAAATTTCTCACTTTCGATGCTGAACAGATCCTTCAGCATCATCTAGTGATTTTAACAATAAATTACAATTTCTTGGATATCGTGGGCATTTGTAAAAGGTCACACCAACAACTAATACAATTCGTTAAATAATTTACACACAATGACTGTCTACCACATTCTCCTTACACAATACAATTATTTGTGGTTTTATTTAGCTTCAGGAATTTTTTACAAAAAGTGGTGTGAACTGTTTCGATTGCTGGTATTTATTATATGCTTTCCGGTGGTTTATAGAGAAATATCAGTGAAATAAAACTGCTATTTCACTGGTGAAAAATAACAGAGAAAAATATTGATATTTCCCACTGCTTTACTGTGAAATGAGGTCATTTTTTGACGAAATGACGTCATCATTCCAGAGAAATTCTCCAGTTAAACTCTTTAACAAGGTATATAAACGGTGAAAAAAAGCATAAAATAAAAAGAAAATTTGTTGGAATTGGTGGAATATCGATTTAGTTCACTCGTGATCATAGAAAAATAATATTTTCACTCGTGGTTGCGCCACTTGTGAAAATATTATTTTCTATGATCACTCGTGAAATAAAATCGATATTCCACCGTTTCCAACAAATATCCTCTATGTATTCATATCCCCATATTTGGGATCCGTAACAAACAACAGGTTTGATCATGGAATCAAAGATTTTGAACAATTCCAAAGGCTGAAATGGCTTTTGAAAGTTATTTATTGAGTAGATAGCCTTTTGTGCTTGGGAAGCTAGCCTTTCAAATGCCAATTTCCATGATAATGATGGGGTAAAAATTAGGCCCATATGCTTGTATACTGGTGTTGTTTTGACTTCTTTGCCACAAAAATAGCAACGTTAAGTGTCTTTTAGTACTCCACCATCACGAAATACAATTATCTCAGTTTTATTAAGATTTACTCCCATTACTGTGTTTTGAAAGAAAATATTAAGTTGTCATCGTATAGTTTTGACAATGGAGTACATTGATCAGATTGGAGTCATAATTGTAAAGAAGAATAAATCTAGTCCGTTAATGTTGATCCCAAAATCACATTAAACTCTCATATACCTAATCTATGTTGTCCATGTAGAAAGCAATGATTCTTAATACAAGTCCCTACAAGGACGTGCTCTGAGAACAATGGGCTTTATGAATGGAGATTTTGTTTTTAATGAAGTCTCTTCTAAACAAAAATTCAGTCTAGGCGGAAAGTGTCATCCATGATTATCCTATGCGGCCTACACAGGCTAATAGAAGATACACATTTGCATTAAGTCTTGGTTCTGTATGAATAAGCTCTTAATCAAAATCTCAAATTAAGTTGGTGAACTTAAAGGGACTTGTTCACAGTTTATCAAATTGAGAATTTTTCAACTTATAGTCACATATTCAAGAAATAAATGTGCGAAATAACACTTATGCCGCAGACTTATACTGAAAATAAACTTTCGATTACACAAAATCATCGTTAGAAATTGATAAAATGATAAAGCGTCTCTCTCAGACGCTAAAAGATTTAAAAATTTCCATTTCTTGTGTTATCGTTATATTTTGTAACAACACATGGATTATTATACAAAGTATAAAATAAATGGCAACCCATGTGAAGACGGAGGGTCTGGTCCGAACATAATGTAGTCGTAAAAACTCAACCCGAACATAAACTCTGAATTACATACATACACAATTGAAGACGTATGGCTGAGTAGTTCCGGCGCTTGGCTTTTACTCCTCAGTGGTTCGAGCCCTGGTGTGGTTATTTATTTTTTTCCCTTTTATCCTGTTTTTATTTTGTAGCTCTTTAGTTCTGATGTTTATATTTATCAATTTAAAGCATTAAATGACAAACTTCAAAACGTGCCAAAATCTGTGAACAAGTCCCTTAAAGGTGACTCTTGAGATCCATTTTTTCTAAGTTTAATACAATGTTTTCTGCATCTCAACTGAATATCAATATAAAGTTTTCCTCGAAGGAGCTTTTAGAACGCAGACCCTGCACACTACCAACTTAGCAAGCATATGACCCCTCACCTATGATATCAGTGTAGCCACCAATGCCGCCCCGTTGGTCTGCTGTCATTTTCTTCTCTACATCGATTATAGTTTGTAGAAGGTCCTCTGTATTTTTTTGTACAAGTTGCTCAATGTTACGACGCTGCGTCGGGTCAGACACTCCGAATGCCATTAGTGTTGTGTTCAGCGTCTGAGGGACCGTGTTGCATCCGTTCACTGGCCCATGCTTTGAGGCAATACCCGAAGTGATCTGAATAGATACATGGCAAGTTTAACCATAGCATCAACAGTCATACAGATACAATACACTAGAAACCCAACACAAACTAAAGTGCCGAGTTTAAAAGGTTCTGACCACGTGACCTTGACCTTAATTGGGAAGATTAAGCCAAAAGTGTGTCTTTTAGACTAGTTAAGCCTTCGCGCATATACTGATCATAAAATATCACCTTCTGCAATGCATTGCTCAAGTAAACATTCATATGTTTTCCTCCAATTTTTGTCTTAAGCATATGCATATATTTATCCAATAACAGTGATATCATTTCAAGCTAAAATTTGTTGAAACTAAAATGAAACCAATAATCTACTATGCTGCACTTAAGGTCAGTACATCTTCTGGAATTGTATATTGGGAAGTTGACCAACAATCATATTGTTCTCTGTCTATAGGATAATCAGCAAGAATTGTGTTAGAATATTGTTTAAAACAAGGGCTGTTTGTAAAACATGCATGCCCCCCATATGGGCTGTCAGTTGTAGTGGCAGCCATTGTGTGAATACGTTTTTTGTCACTGAACGGTGGTGGTGGCGGTGGTCAGAAACCATTTTACTGTGTTGAGTCACCGTGACCTTGACCTTTGACCTAGTGACCTGAAAATTAATAGGGGTTACCTGCCGGTCATGACCAATGTCCCTATGAAGTTTCATGATCCCAGGCGTAAGCGTTCTTGAGTTATCATCCGGAAACCATTTTCCTATTTCCAGTCACTGTGACCTTGACCTTTGACCTAGTGACCTCAAAATCAATAGGGGTCATCTGCCAGTCATGACCAATGTCCCTATGAAGTTTCATGATCCCAGGCGTAAGCGTTCTTGAGTTATCATCCGGAAACCATTTTCCTATTTCCAGTCACTGTGACCTTGACCTTTGACCTAGTGACCTCAAAATCAATAGGGGTCATCTGCCAGTCATGACCAATGTCCCTATGAAGTTTCATGATCCCAGGCGTAAGCGTTCTTGAGTTATCATCCGGAAACCATTTTCCTATTTCCAGTAACTGTGACCTTGACCTGTGACATTTGACCTAATGACCTCAAAATCAATAGGGGTCATCTGCGAGTCATGATCAATGTTCCTATGAAGTTTCATGATCCTAGGCCTAAGCATTCTTGAGTTATCATCCGGAAACCATCTGGTGGACGGACCGAAAGACCGACATGAGCAAAGCAATATACCCCCTCTTCTTCGAAGGGGGGCATAATAATTTAACAATATACGACGTGCTAATAACCTACATAATCGCAAACGGGTTTGCCATCAAAATCTCTGCAACCAATAGAGCGCACTCTAAAAGTCAGGTCACTGTCGACCTTCGATTGCTGGATATTGTGGGAAATACCTGAAATTATTTCATACAATCTTTCATTACAGGGAAACAGATGAGGATTGTTTTATCGTTTTTACGATTTAAATTTGACAAAAAACAAATTAAAATAAAAAATTAATCGTACAGAAAACAATTATGAAAATGGGCAAACGAATTGCAATCGATTCTTTGTCGTTTAGTTGTACCATTTCGCTCCATACCGCGTTTGATTTGAATCAGTATATGTTGACCTTTAGTGCAGTCATAATTTTTGTAGTAGGTTTATAGAGACACCGGTTCGGGCCGGTGTCTGTATAAAAATTTACTTCCGTCATAAAATGTTCTGGAAAATGACACCTGCGTAACGCGGACAGGCTAGGAAACTTTCATTTAATGGTATGCGTGCCCAATATTTTACATTTCGTTACGCGACCCGAACTGTCGGGAAAAGACGTGAAGAGTATACTCTCAGATTTAATAGGGCAGGTGGGGAGAGCTTCTGAAAACATGGCAGCAATTCTGTGTCTGAAAAACAAATAACATGGTGGAAAAACAATTTCCACTTGCTTTTCAATGATTGATGGAGGGTTTGTTAATGCGCCGTAAGTGCAACATTTGTATGAAAGGTAATGTTACAACAGTATGGGCTAGGGCTAAATCATGCAATATTCAAAAGGACAAGATAGTGAAGCATAATAATAATAGTACCAAACACAAGGATGAAGAGAATAAAATAGGTTTTGACTAAAAATTATTAAAAAATTAATCAGCTGTTTTCCTAGGTAAAAAATATATATGATTTTCCTAAAATCCACCCTTCAATTCTTTATAATTTCCATTAAAAAAAAGTATTTACAAAGCAAAATCATAAATTAGAGTGAGAAGAAACTTCAGTATAACCATTAAAACTTGCAGTTATTATTGCATTCTACTGATAAACAATTGGAAAAACTAGAGCTTTGTCACAGACGTGATGTATACCCCCACATGCTGCATTGACACAGAATATTTTGCATGCTGTCTTCACAAAACAAAAGAAGATAATTATGGTGATTTTTCAAGAATTATTATGCCATTATCATTTATGGCCATTTTGACCTTCGAACTCTTGAATTCTTTCGCATGACACACTGTCCAATGACTGTGAACAAAATTAATGTAGTCATTTTGAAATCTCACAATAAATGAAATACTTATGAAGACAAGCTCATTAATGGCAATTTTTGACTTTAGAACCACAAGTGTGACCTTGACCTTGGAGATATTGACATAATTCTTTCGCATGACACACCGTCCAATGATTGTAAACAAATGTACCGAGTAATTTTAAAATCTCACAATGAATGACAAAGTTATGGCCCAGACAAGATCATTTATGGCCATTTTTGACCTTGACCTTTAAGATATTGACGTAATTCTTTCGCATGACACACCGTCCAATAATTGTGAACAAATGTACCAAGTAATTTTAAAATCTCACAATGAATGACAAAGTAATGGCCCGGAAAAGATAATTTATGGCCATTTTTGACCTTAAAGTGTGACCTTGACGTTGCAGATATCGACGTAATTCTTTCGCATGACACACCCTCTAATGATGGTGAACGAATGTGCCAAATGATTTTAAAATCTCACAATGAAAGACATAGTTATGGCCCGGACAAGCTCATTTATGGCCATTTTTTACCTTTGAACTCAAAGTGTGACCTTGACCTTGGAGATATCGACGTAATTCTTTTGCATGACACACCGTCTAATGATGGTGAACAAATGTGCCAAATGATTTTAAAGTCTCACAATAAATGACAAAGTTATGGCCCGGTCAAGCTCATTTATGGGCATTTTGACCTTTAAACTCCAAGTGTGACCTTGACCTTGGAGATATCGACTACTTCTTTCACATGACACACCGTCCCATGATGGTGAACAAGTGTACCAAGTCATTTTAAAATCTAACTATAAATGACATAATTATGGTCCGGACAAACTTTCGGTTTAAAACGCACTAAGTGACCCTGTGACCTAGTTGCATGACCCAAACTTGACCTAGACATTATCTACATACAACTTCTGTCCAAGCTTGGTGAAGATCGGAGGAAAATTTTCGGGACAGACAGACCAACGGACAGACCGACCGACAAAGTGACTCCTATACAGTCCCCATTACCAATGGTAATGGGGATATAATGATATATTTTGAGAATTTTGATCATATTTAATTTTCCTAACTTCCTGCTCTATCACGGTATTTTTTTAAATCCAAAAGGCACATGCTGTGAAACAAAAAGCCATCAAAATCACTGAAGACATATTTATAAACATATTTCAATACAATACTAAGCACAAAACAAAAGTATTTCAAACACAGCCTATGTACCTGTAACTGGCCTTGGGTTAATAGGTTCAACAAATGTCTCCACTAGAATTGATTCACTGTCTATGATTTTATCCAGGAGGTCTACTACAGCATCAATGACCGAATCAATGTTACCAGGAGTGTGGAAGGAAACACCCATACTGGAATAGTGATTTGGGCCTGATGGTTTGACAACAATCTGTAAGTAAAAAGGTGATAAAGATAATTGGATACTGTTCAGCCACATAGAAATGTTAGCATGATAATCTTAACTGAAGATGGAGAGGGTGCAGAATTTACAATAGGAAAAAAAAAGACAAAAATGGGGGTACATGTACATATTGCAGAAAAAGTATGGAATTTTGATATTCAATACATGAAAATGATGAATACATGAAGTTTTGAAAGACTACAAAACATTTGGTCTCAAAAGAGAGTAATAGACATATGACATAAATTTCTGAAATAGTATATTTAAAGGATCTCAAGTGGACTTCATATCCCCCAACAAATAATTTGTCTTTATGGATGGGTGCAAATCCCTAGATATTAAGTAAAATCATTAAAAACAAGGCTTGTCACCGTAGGATGACATATGCCCCCTTTATCCACATTTTTCGAAACCTAAATGCAAAGTGTGACGGAATTTCAGACGGATGGACAGTGCCATCACTATATGCCACCCTACCGGGGGCATACAAAAATAAGTGTAGGGTAATTAATTTTATGCATTGCAATTCTCCTCATTGATATCTACACAACCTTGGTTTCAAGTTGAAATCTTGTGGTGTATTTGAGATTTAGCCCTGAAAAGTTACATCATACAACAAGAGCTGTGTTTGTGAAACACAATGCCCACTACTGCGCTTTGAAGCCACATGGCAGCTATTTTAGAAACAAGTTTATATTTGAATGTAAAGGTCACAGTGACCTTGACCTAGTGACCTCAAACCATGTTTGATTGTAGATGTCAATGAGATGCATGCACATGTGAAGTTTAAAGAACATAGACCCAAGAGTTTTCATTTTATGAGCAAGGTTTAAGTTTTGGGACAGAATGACAGATAGACAGGCCAAAAACAATATACCCCCTTTTCTTTTCTTTTTTAAAGGGGGCATAAAGACAACAAAGGGCAATAACTCTTATTTAAGAAAGTGTTGGGTTATGGCTCTTGTGCATGGCACTTCTGCTGATTGATATCAATACACTTATGAAGTTTCATGCTGATATCTTATATAGTTTCTGAGATATAGCCCTGAAAAGTTTTGTGACAGACAGAATGATGGACGGACAGACTGACAACGCCAATTCTATATCTCTCAGCCTTTGGCAGAGGATAAAAAGTAGGGCAATATACTAAGAAGCGATTGTTTTTTTTAAAGCCAACATGTTTTGTTAAAATTTTGTTTTAATTTTTTAGTTGAGCTTTGAATTCTTGACCTTTGAGTTAGGAAGACAGGTCTCCTTATAATGGTTTACATTTGTACCAATTTATTTCAAAATCCGTCAATATATGGCATAGTTATTGATGGGACAGGAATTTTTAAGCTGATTTATGGTCAAAAACTAGACTTTAAACCTTTAAGACAGGCCTTGAGCTTTGAGGTAAGGAGATGCAAGAAAAAAGTGAGACACAGTTTCCTGTTGATGGTCATTTGTGGTACAGTACACTCCACGCGTTTTCCCCAAAAAACGCGCTCCCTCCGCGGGTTTTTTTCTGCTAGCGAGTGTTCACGCGGCGTTGGAAAGCGAGGTGAACTCGATAAAACGCTCGGCGTTATGCCGCGTTCGCTAATTCCCGCGGCGTGTATTACTTTAGCCTAGTCGGTAAATGCAGATGATTTCCGTTCTTATCAGTGACCGCCGCGCAACGCCGCGTTAGCAGTGTGCTACTGGGCATACCAAAAAATAAAATAAAAAAATAAAATCCAGTAATTATCTAACAAGACACCGTTATTTAAGTTGAATGTGTTTCGAATTTCGTAAACACGCGGACGCCATTATTAGTAACTGTACAAAAAGTTGGGAAATCGGCCTTNAAGATTCGCCAAGAAGTATAGAAAATATTACAAGAACCGAAAACTTGAATGCAAATTACAGCACAAAGAATGCCCGCCCTACCACCTGCCCACAAACCTGGTTTTTGCATCAAAACCATGAGAAAACAAGAATCGTTGAAAACGATGGATGCTCCCCTTATGTTCATAAGTATATAAGAGATCGGTCAAATATTTATGGCGCTATGAGAAACTGTAACCAATGTGTGACCTTGAGAAAATCTATTATTAACCTCGGTAACCTTGACCTTGACCCCAGTGACCTCAAACCTCATAAAAAGGTAGAGGTGCATGCAAGGTACCTACATACCAAATATGTAAGAGATCAGTAAAGTATTGAAGGCACTATGTGAAACTGTAACACAAGTGTGACGGAAGGAAGGAAGTACAAACTGGCAACTATATGCTCCCCATATATATATATGGGGAGCATAAAAAATCTGGCTAAATATTTCAATAAATGTGTCATTGCTGAAACTAACTAAGAGATTATCAAACTTCACTGAGACAGTCCCTCAACAGCGCATGAAAGCTTAATTAAAGCAGGTCAAGAATATTACCTTTCGGTTGAGAACGGAGGGCTTTTTCAGGAAGTTTCTGATCTCAAGCTCCATAGCTGCAAGCGTGGACACAAAACAACCGTCCTCAATATGCTTAGCAGTAATCAGACAATTGGCCAGCAGTTCCACAGGATCACTCTCTTCTGAGGCATTTGATGTGTCTGGCATATTGGAGTTGTCATCCCTGTCATCCTCATTTTGCATGCTGTTTACTGTCTGGAACTTTTTTCTCTTCATGCATTGACTCACTACACACACTCTTATGTTGTCGCTGCTTGGTATCTAGAAATAAATAGGATGTGTTTATTATTTTTCTTTTTCTCCTTTGCTCCAGATGTGCAGAGCTAAAGCCCCATTAACACTCGAAATCAACGAATATTTCGTAAAATGTTTCTAAAATAAAATTAACCCATAAAAAACAGTGTTCCTAATAGCAATAGCCAAAATTTCAACGCCATTACCCGATAATCCCGAGATTTCTGATTTCATGCAAATTCTGGTCAATGTTGACGATAAAAGTGTGATAGAAATGCAAAAATCACAAACGTTCGCCATATCTCTAAACTATCAAATGAATTTCGGCATATGTTTCTATTTAAAGATTTGATGAAATAAGCGCCCAATCAGAACAGGTGTATTCCAACATTCGTAAATCACCTGACGCCTAGTGCGCGCGTTGTGTAGAGTTCATGTTCTGTTACAAATTGTAGCCACAAATAAATACATGTATATATGCCCATGATATTTTCATTTTCTTTGTTCTGAACCATAANGTTTCTGATCTCAAGCTCCATAGCTGCAAGCGTGGACACAAAACAACCGTCCTCAATATGCTTAGCAGTAATCAGACAATTGGCCAGCAGTTCCACAGGATCACTCTCTTCTGAGGCATTTGATGTGTCTGGCATATTGGAGTTGTCATCCCTGTCATCCTCATTTTGCATGCTGTTTACTGTCTGGAACTTTTTTCTCTTCATGCATTGACTCACAACACACACTCTTATGTTGTCGCTGCTTGGTATCTAGAAATAAATAGGATGTGTTATTATTTTTCTTTTTCTCCTTTGCTCCAGATGTGCAGAGCTAAAGCCCCATTAACACTCGAAATCAACGAATATTTCGTAAAATGTTTCTAAAATAAAGTTAACCCATAAAAAACAGTGTTCCTTATAGCAATAGCCAAAATTTCAACGCCAGATATGGTCTGGTTACAAAGATTTAACGACATACAAAATGCTTGTTTTTATTTTTTGTGGCACAATATATTCCATTTTATTTGGAATCTTCAGTTAAGATTATCCTGCAACGATATCTATTCATGACACACAAACACTAACATGGTACATGTACATGACTTTTTGTGTTGAATATTATATTGTCACACAAAAGACACCAAAAAAGAGCATTTTATATCTTGTTAAATCTATGTTAACAGGCCACAACTAGTGTTGAAATTGGGGCTATTGCTATGAGGAACACTGATTTTTTTATGGGTTAACTTTATTTGTTGATTTTGAGTGTTAATGAGGCTTTAAAAGCAGAAATGTTCTGCAAAAATCATGTGTGGCATTGTTAATAGTTTCAGGATTTTCCACAGGCCATTTAATGGTCCCTCCCCGGGGCGCTTGAATTTCGAAAATTTTCCGATCAGTGTATATTTTTCAGTTACTGCAACTACAATTCTTAAGATCAATGCGATATCGACTTCGCCGAAAATTGTTAGAGCCGATTTACGAACCTCTGTCAATTACGTCACGTATCTCTTTACCCAACTAAAGCCCGCCTAAAGGCGGAGCGTCGCTGTTTTGGAAAATCAATATTGGCCAATGAAAGCGCACGCTTTGAATGAGTGACCGCACTCAAGGCAGGCACTACCTGTAATTAAATCATGCAGACGACTCGTGATGTACATGCCACAGAAATCTTTGTCAGTTTCTTAGAAGACTGATGATGGCAACCCGCGGTAATCCTCGTGGAAGTTGTTCATTTCATGCATAATACTTCCAAACATTTACTCGACTCGTATAGCGTTTTAACAAATTATCGTTGAATTCATAACGCAACTGTTAATGTGTTGTTGAAATCTCAAATGAGCATAATTAAATTTGTAATCCGAAACCTACTCCCGAATGTTAATGTCAACACCTAAGTAATCCGAAATACACTTCCGAAGGTAAATTTTAACTCTACGTTAACCGATTCTTGCTTCTAATAACAGTGATAATTTATTTTGTGTTGACCTTGGTCTCGGCGCTAAAAGTGTGCAGCATGTACAACGTCGCGTCATTTGCATAGAAAGCGTGCGTGTATTGAGCGTTGTATAAACAAGCACACATCACGGCAGGGGATTTACGCATGTTCAGTGGCAATATTTCATAAAATCTTTAAAAAGACACTTATGCCGAAATTTATTTGATACTTTTGATACTTGAGAAAAATGGCAAAGTTTGTTTTAAAGAAATTATTGAGAACTTATATCGTCAATTTTTACCAGAAAGTGCTTTAAAAATGGAATTTACGGGACTATCGGGTAATGAAACTTGAAAAGTAGTAAGTATGCAGTAATAGAGTCGGGTTGATACGTATGTATTGGAGTTGGCATTTAAGTATCTAGGCAGGAACGTTTTAAAACAATTAAAAAATATATCTTTATAAATGACTTTATAGCTGATGGGGTTTTCTTGAAGAGTCATAATATAGCGCACCAAATTACGTCTTTTGACGCTGTTTTTCAAAGAGTTATAACGCACCACAGAATGTCAATTGACACGTTAATTTTTTTTAAAAATCAACGTCGGGAGGGGACACCCCTCCCGCAACAACCCCCCATCGGCCCGGGTGATGTTATCCACATTTTGATGGATATTTTTTTTAAAGAAAGGTATAATATTTATGTAACTTAAACCTTTTTTGTGCCAATATTCTGAGTGCTTATATATAACATGACCACTTATCATGTAATAACTGCAGTCATTCAATCAACAAGCAGTAGGCATGTAACTGTTCCCCCATTTCTCATTTTATTTTCTCAGCCTTCAATATGCAGTCTCAAAAAAAACATGAGGATCAGTTTGCCCTATATTGTCTAAAATGCTATGTAACATATCAGGGCAACAGATAAGGTTTGTTTAATCGCTTTTACGATTTGTATTTGAAAGAAAACAAATTTAAATTAGAAATCAATTCTTCGTCGTTTTAGTTGTTCTGTTTTCGACCGTATCCTGTTTAATTATAATTAGTGTATTGTAACCTTTAGTGTGGCCGTAATATTTTCTGTTAGTTTATATAGACACCGTTTTTGGCCGGTGTCAATATAAAAAAGTTACTTCTGCCAAAATAAGTTTGGAAAAATGTTCTCTGTTAAACGCGGATGGGTAAGAAACTTTCATTAACGGCCCAATATTTTACAATTTGTAATGAGACCCAAACCCTAGGCAAAAGACATTGTAAAGTGTATACTTTCAGATTTAATAGCGCAGGTGGTGACAGGTTCTGAAATATTCAGCTCAAAACACCGCTGCGATTCGGTGTCTGAAAAACTAATAACATCATGATTTCCACTGGCTTGTCATTGATGGAGAGGGTTTGGCATTTGTATTTGAAAGAAAACGAATTTAAATTAGAAATCAATTCTTCGTCGTTTTAGTTGTTCCGTTTTCGACCATACCCTGTTTAATTATAATTAGTGTATTGTAACCTTTAGTGTGGCCGTAATATTTTCTGTTAGTTTATATAGACACCGTTTTTGGCCGGTGTCAATATAAAAAAGTTACTTCCGCCAAAATAAGTTTGGGAAAATGTTCTCTGTTAAACGCGGACAGGTTAGGATACTTTCAGATTTAATAGCGCAGGTGGTGACAGGTTCTGAAATATTCGGCTCAAAACACAACTTTGATTCGGTGTCTGAAAAACTAATAACATCATGATTTCCACTGGCTTGTCATTGATGGAGAGGGTTTGGCAATGTGAGTATGCTCTAAGACTGAAAGCAGGTCAGTGTTGAAACTGGTTGAAATGAAATGACTCCATCATTCATTTGTCAATATACAATGAATACTAATATTTACAAACAACCATTGTCACTGTGAATTAATAAATATAATGACCTAATTGGAATAAGAATTGCTGAGAATTATCAATATCCAAAAATGAAGTGCTAATCTGATCCAGAATTTCTGAAATATATGAACGTTTTGATCAAATTGTAAAAAAAAACTAATTGACAAATAGTTTTGAAAGAAAAAACTAATTGTTACAAAAAGCTTGCAGTGAAAACTAATTGACCCAAAATCTATCTGTTGCCCTGACATATGTTGCTTCAAGAGTGCCCTTGTAGACAAACTTCAATATTACAAGTTTTCTCAGTATGAATGACTTAAACGTCGCTGTTAGAGCATCTAATGCATAGCACCCGGTTTCAATCCAGTACACTCAGGTTCATATGTTATTCATATGGTATTCAATATTTGCTAGATTTTTTCGAGTACATTTCAAGTTGTAGAGAAGTCAATAAATAAATGTAAATCAATAAAATCATAAAAATATTTCTATCATACCATACAATATTCAGTGCTTAACTGGGCAGATTGATAACTTGTCAGTGTGATACATGTATATCTACTCAGTGAATACAGATGTTGGCTTGCTCTCAGCAAGAGCAATTATTGATCAAATTTCGGCAACAGATAAGTTCATTTTGAACTATCACTGGGTTATTGCAAATATTAGTCAGTCAGTTAAATTGCTTTTCAGAGCTCCAGATAAGGGTTTGTGAAATTAGTAACGGTACTGCCACTGACAGAAAGAAAAGGAGTAAGGCTGAAAATCAATTAGTACCAGTACTACCATATCCAAAAATACAGGTAGTACTGTACCACTACTTTATGTTTCTGAAAATACTGTATAATTCAAACCTTCATAGGCCCACACTGTGCTTAATTTACAAGGTTTAGCAGCACTACGGCAAATTTCACAATTTAACCGTAAAACGCCTTCTATTTTCTCTGTGACAAGCCAATCATATTTGATTTTCCAATCTTCCACAATTTTTGTTTGGATCCATTTCCCATCGTGTTTTCTAATGGTTTTAGCCACTGATGCAATCAAATCGTTTAATATCGGGGCGACAATGTCTTTTTCTGGGTTTACAGATTGAATGTTAGAATGGTTAGACGACCGTATGTAGCCATTATATGACAACAAAGTGTTTTTTTAACCGATTTCGGTTTAGCAGGCCTTCCCTGGCCGCAGACATATTGTTTTTGACGGGTGTACGAGTACCCAGAAATCACACGACAGAATTGACAATAATACCGGAACCCAGTCTACAACTTTTCGGTAATTTTAATTAAGGAAAAGCGCCGTTAGGTTAGAGACCAACAAATCACGCCGCACTGACGCGGACGTTTCGGTACGGCCAGATTTTTTTCGTAAATGCATAAATGGGATATTAAAGTCGTAATTGTACGTCCAGTTTATAAAAACAAGGGCTGTTTGTAAAACATGCATGCCCCCCATATGGGCTGTCAGTTGTAGTGGCAGCCATTGTGTGAATAAGTGTTTTGTCACTGTGAACTTGACTTTCGACGTGGTGGTGGTGGTGGTAGTAGTAGTAGTACAGTGTTCTGCCGAGGCCGCGAAATTGCGATAATCTCGCATATTTTTCACAAATGTCGCTAAAAAATACGTCCAGACGCGATTTTTGTCGCAAACAAAAAGTCCGGGAACGAATCGTCAAAAACGCGAAAAAACTTGGGAGCAAAAATAAAAATATCCCAATCATAATGTGCACGATTCATACTTCCGATGTATTTATATTCGGCGCTACAATCTTAGCCAATCAATTTAACAAGGTGCTCGATGTTATTCTCCATTGAAGAGTATTCGCTCTCAATGTTAAAATGGAATCGTCTGCTTCGTCTCCGAAGAAAAAGAAAGCTCGAGCATTGTTGACGTATTTTTCCCCGAAAAATAAAAAACCAAACAAAAGCCGTTGATCCTTCGATTGCTGCTTTAACAAGTTATGAGTGCAGTACTACTACTACTAGTAATTTAACTTCCCCACCCGTTTCGTTGCCGGACGGTAAAAATGACACTGACACTAATTTGACTAAATCCAAAAAAGTTGAACGAAAATTCCAAAGCTCGTGGTTGAAGAAGCATAGTTGGCTCGAGTACGATAGCGATAACAAATTTATGACATGTTCTATATGTATAAAACACAAAAAAGATAGCGTGTTCACAACGAAAAACACA
>VMBQ01008715.1:6260-26205 GCA_007657795.1 Dreissena rostriformis
AATGGGGCCATGCATGGTTGAGATTGACCGTATTGTCATAAGAGAGGTTCAGTATCAATTTGAAGTGAATCGGTGTAGAAATGAAGAAGTTAATGTAAAATAACCTAAAAAAAAATGAGTGAAAATCTCTGACCCGGCCCCACCCCAACCCCCATTACTTTTGACCCAGGGGTCAGATCAAAACTCCAAATAATGCAGAGTCGCACATATGCCTATAGCTACCATGTGTGTAAGTTTCAAGGTTCTAGTGCTTATAGTGTAGGAGGAGATAGTGGCCAGGACGGACGGACAGACGGACAGACGGACGGACGGCGGAGATAACCACAATATCCCCACCTTTTTTCAAAAGCGTGGGGATAACTAACATTTTAACACAATACTTTTAGGTAAATTTAAAATTATCCCATGCAATACATTACCGTTGCTTAGTAACCTACTTACCAACCATGAATTTGAGCAATGATTGTGTTGTGATACTAGATTATTCTTTTTATAGATTAAATACAATAATTGTTTATTGTTGTCAATGAATATTTCATTCTAATTATAACATGTTCATACATCTTTATGTACAGTACTACATAATATATGCCGATGGTATGTCTGTAAATAATTTGTATCTGCTTATTTAAGATAAACAAATATTAGTTAGTAAATTTGATCTACACCAGGTAGTGTTATACCGTTAGCCGTTGTTGTAAGTGTTGCATGCCCTTAAACATGAAATATTCACAATTCAATTAATTGGTGTTTCCGTTGCATAAACGCATTACAAATTGACAGGCACATTTATATATTTAGAATATGTTTCAACGAAAGCCATTGTCTTACTGTAATAGAGTGAATTTTATTTCCAGTAAGATTCAGTAATCGCTCAACTTCATGTAGCCTAAAATGGCAAAACGTATGACTTGTGTCACATACTTCCTTCATACTCTGTATTGTCGTTGTCTTATGTTATACATGCGTTTAAGCATCAAAACTATACATCGGTTATTGGAACTATGAAAATTATACCAGAAACGAGAATATGTGTTCATATAATTGATATCTTAGCTAGCAACAGATATGATGTATACCTACAAACACATTATTCATTACATAATGTTCATATTCATCTCCAAAGACTTTCAGAATGATCAACGCTATAGCCTATCCAAAATAGATAGCGCATGACACCGAGTTACAAACAAGACAATCATTCATTCTCTGCTCTCGTAGAACGGGGAGTCATCAAAGTGATTAATGCCGCTTTGGAAGTATTAATCACTTGTTAAGCTGCCTGCAGTACATCCAAATTAATCGCTTTAAGACTGTAAAGCTTCTCGTATATCAAAATGCTCGGAAACTCAATATTTCAATAAGGTTTTATATATAAAAACAACCGGTAGCCGTTACTAATTAAAACATTAGGTTATTCACATACAGAACCTACCATACGGCATACAAAATACATCGCACAAACCTTAAGAAATGTATGTTATGTAACAAAGTTAAGAAACAGATCGTTGAGCGTTTTTATTTGCTGCATTTTTACTTGCCAGTCGCATGACGATATCTATGATGTCAAATTCGATTATGTTAATACGTATCTTAATTTATCAACAGGGATTCGAAGCATTTACGTTATCGTCTTTAATAACCTTCCAACAACTCATTATATTTTAGACACGCCCATTTCACGTTTTGAACTGTGAACATCATAAAATGTGTTCGTGCGCGATGTTTGAACACATGTTATTTGTATTTCGTTTGTGTAAATGTACCGATTTAAATACAACTTGTTGTGTTCATGAGTAATTTCTATTTTTTTTTATCGTTAGGAAATATATACTGAATACAATACTACATAACTATGATGTAACGATGTAATGTAATGCAGTCGTTAATGGTGTGGCATCGCATTCTATCGCCGAGCGGGTTTATGGAATACAATAAAAAACTGAATATAATCATGCGATCAAAAAGTCAACCCAAAGGAACAGCACAGCCATGTTTAAAACCCATATACAGTATTCGAGCGGAAGGTCAATGTAAGTCTAGTTCTTAACCGAACATGTGTGAATCAATCGCAAATATGTGGCGTGTTCTGAGAAAACTGGGCAAAATGCTTGTGCGTAAATTGTCATCCCAGATTAGCCTGTGCAGTCCGCAAATGCTAATCCGGGACGACACTTCCCGCCTAAACTGGATTTTCGCTAAGAAGAGACTTCATTTAAACGAAAAATTCCAAAAAAGAGGAAATTGTCGTCCCAGATTAGCCTGTGCGAACTGCACAGGCTAATCTGGGATGACAATTTACACACAAGCATTAACCCCAGTTTTCTCAAAACACGCCACATATTGTTTTGTGAACGCAATTTCGAGATTCATATAAACATTTACATGTTATTAATTTTTACATTTTGTCGTGTGATTACTATTCAAACTTAATAAACTATATATGGTGCCAAAAATGACATTAAATGATGACTCTCAATAAACATTAACGACTGCGTTACATTACATTGTTATTGGATTAACCATATACACTTTACATTTCACTTTAGATATTACATCTACAGGCATCAGAATGTGTTCGATTTCTCGTACCGACACCGGATGGCAACATATGTGACAGTTTTTAAATAGTGGGTATGCTGAATAACGTGTCGTATGTTAAATATTAGTTGAGAATATAAGCATTGGGCAGTTATTTAAAATAGCAATCATTCGCATCCTATTACCTTGCTACTCTGATGTGGTGTTGTGTTAGTCATAAAGCATATGTATGTGGTAACTGTAATTCCTTCCTCTTGTAGACTGTAGACAGCTAGAAACACAGATGTATTGATCACGAAAACGCTGATTCGCGCTTATATCCTAATACAACATTTGTCGACAATTAGCGTTAATGCAGTTGTATATAATCAGTTTGAGGTGCCTGGCATTGATGCAAAATATGCAAAAGTATTTAATATAAGCATCCACATTTAGTTCTAAAGTTAAGCGTGAAAGAATTGCATGTCATGAACGCCGGTCAGTTTTATTTTTCTTTCATTTTTTCAACAATAATGATTGATCTAACCCGCATACAAAGTAAATATTAAATCAGATGAGTTTATTCACTCGAAAAGAAAACAAATTTACCGTTCATGTCTCGGATTTTAAAGAAATCATTTAAATATCAAGCTATGCAAATAAATTATTTTCATACATACCCACGCCATTTGGTTCCGTTGAATATATAACAGTTACTGAATAAAGTGTAGCTTTGACGCGTATTGTCTGCATGATGTATACTGCATGTTAACCGCATATGGAATAGTAGATAATTTATGGACGTAACCGCAAATTGATCGATAACAATGTACATATAATCGTTCATGAATACTTCGACCTCGTATGGGTAGCATACATTGTGTTACATGTCAATTACAAGTCGATTAATGTATTATTTATATGACCTTACCATTTATTTCAAATATAAACACGAGACATTTGAAAAATATTGTATGTTGTTTCTCACATACCACTAAATACGTTTATGCGTGTAGGCATGAATTACTTTTAGCATGCTCTACTTAGTGTGATGTTAAAACGTAGACATTTAATTTTTCACAGTTGATCAATGATATTGATGTGTAAAGTATACTCTATTCATGTTACTAAAGATATATATAAAAAAATAATCAATGTTCTTTCCAAACTCACCGTTATATGCGGAATGAAAAATCAATCCGATGAAAACAATAGTACTTAAATATGTTATCAATTTTCTTGCAATACGTGCTAATAACATGTAAGTTGTTTAACGATGTTTGAATTATGGAATATCCATATCCAGAATTCCCTCTTAATATCCAAACAAATGTAGGAAAATTCCAAGGGAGAAGTCTCCGCTAAATTCGATAAAT
This sequence comes from Dreissena rostriformis, assembly GCA_007657795.1. NCBI lineage: Eukaryota > Metazoa > Mollusca > Bivalvia > Myida > Dreissenidae > Dreissena > Dreissena rostriformis. The sequence goes on from VMBQ01008715.1 coordinate 10,157, forward strand.
TCACCGAGCATCGAACAGACTGAAAAACCCTTCATTGATTAGTATACAATCATAGCAAACATTTAGTTAACGTAACATGAAATAAATCCGATAAAGTTATTTCGTACTCAACATTGAAACAAGTTCATGTGACTTTATGTTTTAAAATTACATATGACCTGCGCTAACACTGATCTATTTTGATTGATTTATTGAATCTTAAATTAACTTAACGACATTTGGGCTTACAGAAGCGAATCAATCGTTTTAATTCGTTGTAATCGATACCAACTTAAGTCCAACTTAAAGTTAATTGTTTTCTACCTCGAATTGTTTGTAAAGTGTGACATAGAAAGGCTACATTTTGTCCTCCACCGATTGCGTACATTCATGGATAAGTTGAATGGAAATTGATTTTTTCATGTCTTCTTCTTATGGGGTTCAATTTTAACTTGATATATTTCTTAAAGGGGTATATACATTTAAATGCGTTGTGAATACATTCATGAGTGTGTTTCACGGACCCAATAAACTGTTCAAAACATAAATATTTGTGTTTTTTTCCGTACGGATGCGGTACACCAAATCGTATCCCTTAGCGTTAATGTGTCCAAACATGTTCCTATTTGATAACCTGCAAGCACTAGACAACATATTAATGATAACTATTTGTCTCCTTCTATTGCAGCTTTACTTCACATTTGCGTAAATTTAATTCCAGGTTTAGTCCTGACAAGAAAAGTTATAAAAAAAGGTATGTCATGCCTTAACATAGTAACACCATCGCAATTTACTCGGTGTAGTTTGTAGTGTGTGGGTTGTGGCATCTGCTCACATTTCTACTATCCAGGATAACATGAACCAAGATCCAGCCATTTGTGTAAAACAATTTAATAGTAATGCATTGATTTCAATCAGTAACATTTTAATTTAAATGAATTCAATTGTACATTTTCGAAAAAGCTTAGTTTTTATATATATAACGGAAAGACCGATTGCACTGTAACAAACTACGTACTGAACGGATCGATCTTTACTCGCAAGCATTTCACGCCTTGGATAACAGTCAGATATCTACTGACAGCGTATCTTTACGTTACATACGTTACATACCAATCACACTGATACAACCGTCACATACATATAATAAACAACATTTGTTGATGTTTGTCTGAGCTTAAACTTTGAATATATAAAAGTAAAAAGTTGGGTTTACACTAATGAGTGGTGCAATAGTGCGCAATTCAATTATTGTGCAAAACTAGGACCACTAATGAAGACTGTTACGCTTACACTTGGAGAGGTGTTCTGACAAAATAATTGTAAAATGGAATCAGTTCAGAGTTTATTTAATTAGTTCTTAAAACAAGTTAATTATTGCCTGATTTCTTAACCAGTCAATTGCGTTTCAAAGCTTATACTTTTAATACACTTTGTACATGTTTATAGATAAAATATTGTTCATACATCCAATCAATTTAATGAATTGAATTTCCGTATTACAACTCAATGTTCTTTTAAGGCAAGCGGCATTCTTTTTGATAACAACATATAAACGGATTGATTATGTATTTGTTGTACATACTGTTCCAAAAAACACGTTTGATAAAATGCATGCTTTACTTATGCATGTATCCTTATAGTAAATTGTGGCGCGTTCTGAGAAAACTGGGCAAAATTCTTGTGCGTAAATTGTCATCCCAGATTAGCCTGTGAAGTTCGCAAGGGCTAATCAGGGACGACAATTTCCGCTTTTATGGAATTTTCGTTTAAATGATGTCTCTTCTAAGCAAAAATCCAATTTTGGTGGAAAGTGTCGTCCCTGATTAGTCTGTGCGGACTGCACAGGCTAATCTGGGACGACACTTTACGCACATGCATTTTGCCCAGTTTTCTCAGAACACGCCACAATTGTGCGTATTTTGCCTCCTGTGCATGTTTACATTTATATGATCTGAATAGTGTTGCTAAAATCTGAATTGATATATACTCGTAAAAGGAGTAATATCATAGACAATGCATAGACGGTGAACATGTATTGGAAACAATCGTTTTAATAAGTTAATAAATAACCAAGTAAATATAAACAAGTGTTTATCCACGCATGCATACAGGTATGGCATGTGTTCGATTTAAAGTCATCGACCCGATAATTGATTTCTATACGTGAAAAAACATATGTCGTAAAAAAGATCTCCATCATTTAAAACAGTGTTTACTATCACCATTAAATGGATACACATATGTTCAATTTAAATTTTAATACATCATTAATTTACTGTTTGTATATAATATTGTATGATTTAAACTATCCATAGAAAAATGTATGAGTTTTTTCGTTATAAACCTCCAATATTCGTGTAGAGAGTTTGCTGTTGGAGCGTCACGCGCTATTAACAGCGTGGGGAAGGTTATCGCTTCGAGTAGTTTGATTTTTCTTGCCCTATGTATGTACTCAGATTCTAACAGGCCACTTATTCTTCTAATACTGCGTATTTCTTTCATGTTTGCCCTATTTCTATTCTTGGGGACTAACCTGTAAGAAAGTAAGAGACCCATCAATGCGCAGCATACCGTACACGTTTGTAAAGTAAAACAATTCTGACATGTTTTAGCGGTGAAGACAACAGATTGATCATGAGATAACAAAAAAGAAGAGAGTATGTCGCTTTGTTTTTAATAAGTATACAGATACTGTTGAACTGCTTTACCATGTATCATTACAAAATTATAATTTTACTTTTCATACCACTTTTGATAGTTTAACAATTGCGCTTTAAGTAAAGATATTGTTTCTCATGAGTAATTGCTATTTCTTTTCTTTTTTGAACGCAAAGGCGCTTCCCTTAAACCATTGATGTTGCGGAGCGAACTCTGGGGGACGACCAGCTACGGACCACTTATCCATGCATGTTTAAGCGGTTTCTGTTGGGAAAGCTGCTACCCTCAAGCACGGCTTCAGAAGAAAGTTTTCCGTTAAATGAACTCAATATGTACTGTAAATAGAATCATGCTTCCGCAGAAATCGCTCTCCAAACTGATGTTAATATGTAGCCTTAGGGGTAAATTTCTGGCTTGCCAACACATTGGTAAGATAATTGACAATTTCTAGACCAGGCGTCACAGTTAACAAATAATCTTTAAAATCGTTGTGGCATAATATTAGCAAATGAATCAATTAAACTACATGTTAAACAGTTTGCGTTGTGTTTAGTTTGTTAAATAAAACTATTTTGAGTACATGCTTTACAAAGTTTTCAGCAAAATTCATGAATTCGTCAACTTCCCAAAGACGCTACTTTTTTCGATTTGACCGTTTCCGGTACCAGTCGCAAAGAAGTGAGGAACATTATACGTATTACACGTATTCATATGCATGTCTTCTTGTACCTTAGCATGGTAAACGCAATATATTAGGATGATACGGTGTATTCTGATACCTGGTAAATATGTATAAGTATATTTTTCTGAGAAACAATATAAAGAATTTATTAAGTTAAAATTAATATGTCATTACCAACAGTCAAAATCATTACATATTTAATGTCTAGATCCACAAATTGTTCTTTAAGGTTTGCGGAACACATACATATAACATTTACACACATGAATAGGTTCTGTTGATCCAGACAGAGAAACAATGTTTGCTACTTTTTGATCTGTTTGTGCTGTCCTTATTCTCTAAGTATGCGAATCGTTTGTATCAAAACTGCTATTTTCTGTCAGCATCTTTAGTTCGACTTATAATGAATTTTGACAACATCATCTTATCTGCATGTTTTATGATTACCATGAGATTACAGCCTGTTATATTCGTTCATATTTTACATGGGTTTGGAATTATTTATCAATAATTTAAAAAACGATAGTTGCATTGACGGCTTGTACGCCTGTGGGTTTTGGTTTACTAGCCATGCTAAGGTATTTTAAAAAATGAGAATACATGTAATATCAAGACATTTTTTGTCCCATCATATGGATTCGAATCCACGGCATATCAAGTATGAACCCGCTACCACTCAGTATAGGACTCATGACACTCTATACAAATTATTAGAATATAAGTTCTTGTTACAATAACCTAATTTTATGCCATACGCGACAGTATACAAAATACCACTAGAATAAAAACTATTTAATCTATGATCACCGCTATGAAACGGTCACATCTAATCATTTGATGTTTAAACAGGTTGAATGGATTGCCAAACCCTACAAGTACCCCAGCATCAATCAGAATTGATTTATATCATGGTTACCGCCTCAACACTATATGTAACTATGCAGACTGAGATTTTGAACGTATCAATTTATTTTAAATGTCATGTTACTAATACGTGTTTATTCCAAATTATTATATAAAAAGCCTTTTAAAAACTGTACTACATTGTATAAGTGAATGTATTTGATCGATAATTGTCCATAAAAGACATAAACATGTACATAATTGTTCGAAACCATGAGCGTATCTTCAAAGGCCGCTTTCTTTTTATTTTTATGTATACCTTCTTATTGCACATTTGAATTTGTTTGTGAATTTGTTTTTATTTAATCTCTGATATTATTTGATAGTAACTCCCTCTCGTAGAATGTTGTCTACCTCGGTCAGCCTTCTCGGAGGGCTATATTTATTGTAACCCCTACACTGATTATGTCACTTGTTTATGACACATGGTATTATGTATTACAAAAACGTTGGTTATATAACGCACTAGTGTAGTATTCCAACTATAGTAGTCCCCTCCGTGTCGCACGATTTATTTAGAATGTACACGTCTTGTTTATAACTGAANATACGAAATTATCTCCTAGGCGTCAATAATCATGCTTGCAAATATAATAAGTTAGGGCATGCCGTATACCAGGAAAGGTTTTTCCATTGATTCCTTTGCTTGTTTATCCGCTACTTAAGTCGATACATAGTTAACAAGTATTAATATAAACTTATCATCGAAAAATTGCTTGCTCGTTCGGTTGAATAATAGGTCAACATGAATTTAAAGACGGATGAAAGACGTTTTTCTGTTTGTGTTTTAACTTCAACCCCAACATTGAGTTCAGATGGATATTACGTTTACGCACCAACGCGAACGATCTTTGTTTTCAAACTTATAAACTAATTAACACCGACTTGAACAAACAACTTTAAGTCTGTTCGAACATTAACACGGACTTGTGAGAACTATAGGCATTGTCCTCCTTAATCGTTTGTTTGAGAGCCGGATATTATAATGTAGTATTTATTCACGAAGTTATATGAAATGTTAATCAGATGATGACAGGCGCAAATACTTCCATTGAAAGTAAATTGGCATTTAAAAATTCCTACGGCATTTGTAAACCAGTTAATTAGTTACAGTTAAGTTTAGATTGATCTTTGAGAGGGAGTTATCAGCAGATATTTCGTAAATGGTAGATGTAGATGATGTCAACAGTGCTACCATTGATCTGAATGTTGAGTTGTGTCTTCAATATTATTTACACGGTATTGAATGGCGTTTTACGTTAAGATGTGATTGGCTTGTATACACGATGTGTTTCGGAAAAAGTGCAAGTTCGTTAACCCTCCACAGTAGTATTGTTTGAAATGGTCGTTATGAAAAAATATGTTAGTTATGCTTTCACAATATATTGTTTTGCTAAAAAAAAAAGGTTAACAAGAAACATTTGAAAAATGTTCTGCTCAAGATGCTTAGAGAATTTTAAAATTGTGTCAAGGACAATGTCATATCGAGTATAATATAGAGTATTAGTGCATGATAAAAATTCATTCATACTCGTTTTTCATACTTTAACATATGTGGCGTGTTCTGAGAAAACTGGGCAAAATGCTTGTGCGTAAATTGTCATCCCAGATTAGCCTGTGCAGTCCGCACAGGCTAATCAGGCACGACAATTTCCGCTTCTATGGAATTTTTGGTTTAAATGATGTCTCTTCTAAGCGAAAATCCAGTTTAGGCGGAAAGTGTCGTCCCGGATTAGCGTGTGCTGACTGCACAGGCTAATCTGGGATGTCACTTTACGCACAAGCATTTTGCCCAGTTTTCTCAGAACACGCCACATATAATAAAAAATACGTTCGTGTAAGTATTGCAAATAGTGTATTCATGCTGCGCAAATAAAAACATGAAACATTACTTAATTTTAGACGTATCACGATACTTATGTTTGATATTTACCTTGCAGAAAGATTAAAAAAAACTTATTTTTTAAGTTATATCATATAACGGAGAAAGGTATATTATAGCTAATTCTTCTTTCCATACCACCACAAATTAAATGACAAATGAACATGCACGGAGAGGCTTTTAAATTGAAAACACTATTGATTAAACAAACAGGGTTTATTAGTCTCATTGATGCGTGTACACATGTATAGGTAATAATAAACGTTAAAACTTTAATGATTTACTAACTTTTTCACTGGATCCGGGGCGGTTAGAACTGAAACGATAACACATAATTATTTCAAACATTAGTACAATTTTGTTTTAACCACTGTAATTTTAGAGATGATTTTTTGTTTGCTTTCGTTTTAATGCGGTTAAATAATGCCTCAGTAAAATAAGATAAAACATATCTTAACGAGTACTTGAGCGCGAGCAAAAGCGTAATCGATCTGAGAACAAATTTCCCGGTAATACTTCCAAAGCAAACAAAGTGTTTTTTAATGCGTCGTATTATGTTCATATTAGTAATTTGTAAGACGCTCTATGCCCGAAATAGTTAATAATTGATATGTAGTAATTGGGTTAAGAAATCAACATTGCAGCGCTGTGTTGGATACAATAAATATTTGATTTCAAAGCACAAATGCTGTTTCTAATGTCCCTACCGATATGCCTCACGAGTTATGCACGAGATGCTGAGACAAAGTTAACAACAACAATCACACATTGCAACTCAGATGTGTTTTCGTTAAAAAAACTGATCAAATAGATGTATGGTTCATACAATGCAAACCTGTCTAAGAGTGAATATTTGATTTCAAACCTAATGTGTTGGGTCGTATAGCCCTAACAATGTGCCTCACGAATATGGCTGTCTTGGTTCGAGACGTGTTTATCACATGAGAAAAAATAAAGCCTCTGCAGCTATACAAAAAATCAATTTATTCAATATTTATTAAAGTTCGTGGGAATTGGTGGAGTCTCATTTTAATACTAATTTACCTCTATAAGAATAAGTGTTCTTTGTAGGATAGTTCTATAGATTTGGCATCCATAAGTATAGCATGCCTGTTTGAACTGTATTTTTTTTGTATTCCAGCAATGTTTGCGTGAAAATGTACAATGCGTTTTTGAAAATAAAGTATATAACAAAAAGAAATAAGGAATACATTAACCCATACTATGCAGTGGATGCTGAGACAAAGTTAATAACAAAAATCAAAGATGCAAACGCAACTGTGTTTTCGTTAACAAAATGAAAAATAATATGATTTCTTAAATCCAAAACTGTCTTAGATGTATGATGGAAGAGTGTTCTGAAAAGGCTTACGTAAATATATACACTATTGTGCTCTCGTTATCTGTCGAATATTAACGTTATTGATATGGAAATGTTGCCTGGACAACACACGAGCGGATAATGTAATGTTGTTTCGTTTTATCGGTGCCAATAAGATATTTCTGGTAAATCCTTGTGAAAAACGACTGAGGAAAACTTATACAATGATAATTAACCGGTAAGGCATATTTTGGATGTTAATAATTTCAACTTCAATTTTGAGTGTTTATTAGTAGTTCTTACTTGTAACTGATAAATAAGCATGTTGTACTATATTTTCTATTTTTCTACTTCTGTGTGATAATAAGTTATGATAAAAGTGTCTTGAAATGCATGAACACTGTACTTTAAATTAATTAAAGCGTAAAAAGCAAAGTCAAGCTCCTGACGAAAATATGGGAAATAATTTCCCCAATCATGTTTAATATTGTTTCACTTAGCATTACAAAATATTGTCTTTGTCTGTCCTGGAATTTTAATATTGCTTTTTGTACAAACGACTCCCAACTTGAGCACAGTACATATATTTATATACAATACACGTAAGGTCCGGAATTTTTTTGGAAGAGTTTCCTCGATACATACTCATTGTAATTTGATCCTAACTTTTATTTTTTAAATAATGTCTTTTTAAATTGACAGGTGCAAGCGATATCAAATCCTGTATATAGAACCTAATTTAACAGATTTTTAAAGTTGTATGAACACAGGACAAGAGAAAGGTTACAATAGGACAAGAGAAAGGTTACAATTCAAATCTAGTTACTGAAATGTCTGATAACTCCATGGAATATATCAGTGTGTGTTATCAATTAACATAGAACGTATGATAAAAACATCGCATATATTTGATATTTACGCTGAAGAAAAAAAACCATCCCAAAATGTTTGTTTCAAGGAAATCATTACCTTTTAATAAGATGTTATACTTATGGTATTTGTCAAATATACATACCTGAAGCATACATGATTCCCCTGAGTTTCAATATTGCTATCTGCATTGTTTCTTATATATAATATTGACAAATATAAGTCTGCAATCACAACTTGCTGTGTCAACAGCGATTTTCTCAGTACAAACAAAATACTCATACCAAGAGTACTAAATATATATTAAAATATACGTATAACCGTTGTCAGACAATATATAATCAAATATACATAATGTGAGGTTACTTAAACTCAAAATAATCTTTGTAATAAATAAGAATTATAAAGAAATGTGCAAATAGTCTTGATATATATATTCCCATTGACATATTTCTTGATAAAATTGTGTTCGTGCTCTGATTTACATAGTATTGCCGCTCCAAACTTATATTTGTATTGCCTAAGTGTTTGACTTTTATTTATTTTATGTTTTTGGTGGTTTATAAAGAAATATCAGTTATCGATAAATTATCACTGTTATACAGTGAAATTACGTCGTGTTCATGACGTTACGCCATCATTATTTCAGCAAAAATACAACAATAATCATTTGTAAGCATCAAATAAATAAGGAAATGTGTTGGATTTGGTGGAATTTTGATTAAAATTCACTCGTGATTATAAAAAAATATATGCGCCAATCGTGAAAATATTATTTCCTATGATGACTCGTGAATTAAATTCGACATTTCAACAAAGTTTACACATATCCCCATTTTACTTCACTTTTATATACATTATCTTCCATGGGTCGTTAATTAAGCTAAACTCAACGATAAATCGAACATGCTTCCGAGTTTAGCAATATCTGAAAAAATTGTCTGCAAATGACACAAACCCACATTTTAATTAACAATCTTGCACCAGGATCGGGTCAAAAAATTTGCATCTGTTTATTGAGTAGTTAAACATTAGTTTCTTTGTTCTATATCTTTCCAAATATCTCCAGGTATCATGTAAATAAATGTAAAACATTTTCCCGCCAATAACGGTATTTCCAATAATTGAAACTTGTAACGCGGCTTTTGCTTTTCGCAATATTGAGACTCTATGGTATAATTGAACTATATTGGAAACTAACTTCATGCGTGAAAGCGCGTCCACACTGAACGACATTTCCGTATTGGAGAGACGTTATTAGAACGCCGAACGTAGTGATTTTGTTTTTATATCGTGGCGAGTATTTATTGATGTGAATCACTGCGAAAGTTATATAAAAAGGAAATAAATCCATTGGACATGAGTTTCAAATTTGATTTTCGAAGAAACGTTAATATGACATTTGAACGGAACACAAATAGTTGGATTATTATTATTTTTAATTCTAATAAGATATGCGGATATATTTTTCATGTGAGTGTACTATTGTATATACTGGTCAAATAGAAGCGTTCGCTTGAATTTCTATTTTGCTGTTTATGTTCAAGACTTGTTTTTTGCGTCTACAGTAGGCTTATATTCGAATTGCTTATATTACATAGGTAACCATATATATATAACCATATACAATTCAAACTGTTTATATTTCTCGGAACAAATGCACTATCAGTTTAAACATTTGTAGTTTACTTTTAGCAACTCGAATAGTTTACTGTGGTGTATGTGTCGTTGACATGCGTGTTTTTAACGTTAATATTATCAATTAATACGTTTCATTATGATTTGCACATAAAAGCATATTGCTGCCCGAGGTAACTTGTTTCATATTCATTTTAAATTCTAACACGATACGCGGCGTGTTTGCTATAGGCATAGAAGAACACCAAGAATGGTTTATTAAGCAATAAATATGGGCGAAGCCTAATGGTTTGAAAATTTAGAAAATTCCGGGAATGGTACAGTAAAATGCACGTGATTAAACGCGCTATAAAAAATCGTTACGAACAGGCATTGTACTCGAATCGAATAATCTCGTGATTTAATTGTAACGCATCTACACTCCTAACCATGTGTTATTTGATAACATTCTCTGATAGATACATATTATTTTAACGCAAATTTATTCACACGCTATGCTTACGCGAATGACCTTCCACAACATGCGAAAGCAAACGATCAAAAGGTTTAACTAAATCAACTGTTCCTTTATAACCACACGTTTTGTGATAAGGTAAAATTCACGACAAATAAAAACGAAAACACAAGCATAAATAAACAGCAATATGTTTTATTGTTTAAACCAATTAATGTTTTATGTTTGGAAAAGTGTTCTGCGATCATGAAATGTTAGTATAAACGTTTAATTTTTGTTCACAATTTTAAACAATTTCCTGATTTAGGAACATACAAAGTTGAAATTAATCTTAGATGCATTCATTTGTGTTTCAGAAAGTAAAACACAATTATTGTCTTGCACGACCTAAACGTAACTGAGAACCTAACAGTTATGGTATATCTAGAGAATACTATGTAAGTGTGATTGTCTACTTGAATTTATCCCACGAGTTGAAGAAAGGTTTACACGGCGAGGCTTGCCGAGCCGTGTAAGCCTTTCTGAGACGAGTTAAGTAAATTCAAGTTCACAATCACACTAACATAGTATTATATTTATCCTACAATTTGTTTTATACTTAATTTGTTTCTGATGCAATCAAAATAGTAGTCTTTAATTGCTAAAAACAATAGCCAAATCAAATTAAATTGACTGAATCTTACCTTGCGTAGTAATATTAAAATGGTTTGTGATTTTTCCTGTGTACGCCACTCGAAATAGTCCATAAGAATTCCACGCAAAAGCAGAGTTACAAAACAAAATATTGCTATATGCCTCGATTCAAACTTTATCAGCATTCCAAATGTTACACACTCAAGTAAAACAAAAACGCTCTTGTTCAAACTAAAACTCTAGTTTCACCACTAAAAAACAAATGGCTGCCATTTTGAACTTACTTTACGTCAGGCATGATGCAGAATGTACCCCCGCTGATATTGTTAATTTAAGTCTATAAACAACTCTTCTTTTTACACACTTTTTACAAACAGGCATAACAAAGTCAAATATCAACTTGTTCTTGTTCTACTCACTAACGTTGTGTAATTACCATGTTTATTTTCGTCATTTTTTTTTTACTTTCATAAAATCTCGTAGATTGTTCATCAGTTGATGAAATATAATGTTTCTGGAAGTACAAAGAGTAAATCTCTCGAAATAAGAAAAAATCCCATGTTTGTTTTTCTCCCATTTCGAAAATGGGATTTTTTTATTACTCAAAAATATAAGTTTTTTTCTTATAAAATGATTAAACAGTCCTTAAATAACGTTTAAATGCTTGAATACGCAAAGAAAACACGTTTTTAAAAAATGTCCAAAATCCCATGGGATTTTTTCTCCCGTCTGCGATTATGGGAGAAAAATAATCCCATGGAAAAAAATATCCCATGGGAAAAGGAAAAACCCCATGGAATCCCATGGGACGACCAAATTTGCTCATAAATTTTATAGTGAAAAAAACGAATTTGTAAAGCAAAAATAACCAATTATTAATCAAAATTAAGACTTCTATCGCATGCTTTATCTCGAAGAAGCAAATTTTCAAGATAAAGGGTACTAAAGTTTGCGAAATTTCGGTTTCGCAAAGTTTTTTCCGGTGGCCGTTACGAGTTAAACATTCTGCACACAAAAATAAAAATAATTCTTCATCGCCATTTGGTAAAACAACACGCTTACCTTAATGAAACTTTAATCCAATTCTATAAACACTTCAGTTACAACGATATGTACCTATATTTTCTGTTCTTCAATCCCTGTTTTAGAAACATTTTAACCACACTATTTTTTTAACGTTTGTATCTGTTCTGACCCAAAACACAATTTAAGAAACCGTGCTCCTATCGCAGCGAGTTATTTTTTACTATCGAAATTTATATTTATGCATGACAACCACACAATCCGAGATACGTTTTGGATTCGTTCAATGCTTTAACAAATATTTTACTTTAAAAAAAATTAACACGTCCGACTTGTCCATCTTAAAATCCAGAGAGTCAAAAATAAACTGGTGTTTGTCGTCACACAAATTACCTCACACGAGATACGTCATAAATTGCGCAAACAATTGAATGAAAAATAAAAGTATGGAAAGCCGGTTTGGAAATAAATTTCAGTGGAAATTCGGCTTTTATTTATATGCGGTATATTGATTTGAAAGGAAAACATTCGTGTCATGTATAAATCCAAATTTAAGAACACATGAACGAGGAGTAGAAGGCGAAAAAGACGTAGTCCCTAGAAAGTGTGGGATAAACATTATATTTTTTCTATTGGGCCATTTTTTGTTCTATAAAATGATTTAGCTGTAGAATAAATCCTTAACCTAACCTACAGAACAGTGTGTTAATATTATTAAGGTTTATATTTACGAAACACGTGCGGGCGCTGCCTGATGGACCACATGTACATTACATATCTCTATCGTCCTCTTGTTCCACATACGTAACATACGAGATGTCTATATCCTCTTCAGAGTACGATTCAAAGGTGAATAACCAACCACTCCCTCTAAAGTCATGCGTGCAAACACAGTAGACATTTGTTGTTAAATAACCATCTTAAACAACCGTTCGTAGTTGACAGTTTGTATGCACACCTCTTGCAAATCCAAAAAGTGTATGTAATGATTCCTTTGCGTATATAAAGTCGAAGAGGTTGCTATACAGAATACATTTGGTAGTGTGTATTTAACCGATGCACACGATTTACGAGTCTGGTAAGAAATTGAGCTTTATTTATTACCGATGCATAATAGGTATAGTCTCAGTTTGAGAACGCAACATTTACATATTTTATTTTATCAAAAGAACATTTTACAATCAACTGTTTAATGTAGCAATTACATATTTTATTTTTAATTGTTGAAACTATTTTTTTATTTATGACAGATGTCGCACCTGACTGACGCGCTGATGGAATATTTGGCGACTGCTGTTGGGAACATGTCCGATCTACACGGCCTGAACCTGCCTGGATACGACACTTCCAAGTCGTACCATCAGTACGAGACATTCTACCTACGAGCTCGGTTCATCACTGGATTCGTGTTCTATCCGATCATCTGCGTGTTTGGAATTTCCGGCAACATCATGTCTATCATCGTGATGTCGCAGCGTCAAATGCGTTCTTAAACAAACACCTACCTATTTGCCTTGGCAATCTCGGATTTGATCAAGTTACTGTGTGACTTCCTATATTTCATGGTTATTCTGTTGTTTCAGATAGATACACAAATCGGAAATAAAGAGAACGAGTTTTTATACCCGTATGCTCATTACGTTTTCAACGCCTCTCTGTGCATATCAGCTTGGTTAACCGTATCTGTTGCAGTGGAACGATATGTGTATATTTGTCATCCTACAAAGGCCAAATTCTTCTGCAACATACACAGAGCCAGAATCGTGTCAGCGACCGTTTTTATAATATGGCAGTGTTAGCGGTGCCGTATGCAATGAGATACAGAACACAGCATCGTCAAAATAACGTAACAGGAACATATCAGTATGAGGTTGTTGTAACAGAGTTGTGGCAAAATAATTTTGTTACTGACATATACACATGGTTTCAGAATCTTATGCGCTCAATCATACCTTTGGTGATTCTGATAATTCTTAACACTTGTATTTTGAACGGGTTACGCCGATGCCGTATTTGCCAAAGAAACGCTCCGAAGAAACATAAAATTACTTCAATGTTGGTTGTGGTTATACTCGTGTTTCTGTTTTGCATCACTCCGGATACAATTATGTCCACGTGTTTTGGTCTGGGCTATTTGTAAGAAAACTTTCTTGCGAGAGGAATACGTAAAATTACTGACCTTTTACTATTGATCAATTCGGCTGTGAATTTTGTGATCTACTGCATATTTAACGCACTTTTCTGGTGTCAGTTCAAGCGATTGTTTTGTTGTACGTGCTGTCGACGACAGAGAGAGGATCCGGATGTAAGGAATATGTCTATGCTGGACATTGTCTCAGCGCGATACGTAAATGGGCGATCTGTACTGTGAAATATATTAACTAATCTGGTGGAAAACATTTTTAAGTATACACATTCAATCTTCACACCCGCTATTCCATGTGGTAGAGGTAAATAAAAATCAAAGTTTTAATATCAAATATGCTACCACTGAGCTCGATACTTAAATTACGAACATAGTCAATCCATAACAAAATAATAATAAGTGATAATGTTTGGTCATTAATGTTAAGAATGTTTACATCTGAATTAAAATGTTATATATATATAAGAATATTCACATTAACTAACAATACCCTAGTTCTGGTATTCTACATTTTACCATCACGAGTGTATGTAGACAACCTCATGCTTTGTTTTTGAATATTCACTCTTAAATCACGATATTGCAATAAAGAACAAATAACCTTTGAACATGCTTGAACCATCAAACTGGTTTGTTTATGTGTGTTTGGCGCCTTAGTTTATTCATGAGTTAATGTATATCTATTCAAATGAACACATGCTAAATTATGATATATGTTTTGGGTGGTTCATCTATATGCATATGTACGGATATTCATTAAATGCACAGACTCAATTAAATTAATATTGTCGAAAGCTTATGGCGTTTGTGTTATTTAGCAATGATAGAACAAAAACACATCAGTCGCGTCATGCAAAAATGAGTATTATGTCATATGCGTCCGGAGTTACCTTGTTCGCTAATGAGACCACGAAACCTCGCGTGATATAACAGCGGGCAGCATAGCTCTTGACACGACTTTGCTATTGTGTAGGCTGGTTTAAAGCTACGCTGGTCGCATATGGTATAAGGAACATTATCGCATGACGCGGCTCAAATTATTGGATTATGACCATTCTGTACGCATTGCAAGCTGTATCCTCTATACAGAATCGACTAGAGCGGTAAAAAGAACACCGGGATTTTAATTCGAATATTTCGTAGCAGAATCTTAGCCCGTTATGGCAAGCGGTTCGACGCATAATCCTAAGAAACTAGGTTTCTCGTGAGAACCTAGGTTCTCACAATGAGAACCTAGGTTCTCAGAATGAAAACCTAGGTTCTCATGAGAACTATGGTTCCCAAATGAAATCTTGAGTTCTCATGAAAACCTAGGTTATCAGAGGGAACGACGCGAAAAGCTTTCGAGAACCTAGGTTCTTGTGAAAACCTTGGATATCAAACGAGAACTTAAGTTCTCAGAATGAAAACCTAAGTTCTAAAGAAAACCTAGTTTCTCATGATAACCTAAGTACTATGTGTCTATGAGAACCTAGGTTCTAATGAGAAACCTAGTTTCTCATGAGAACCTAGGTTCTCTAGCGTAAACCAAGGTTTTCAAATGAGAACCTAGGTTCTCATGAGAACCTAGGTTCTCATGAGAAACCTGGTTTCTTGGGATTTCATAAACCTAGTTTCTCATGAGAACCTAGGTTCTCATGAAAACCTAGGTTCTCATGAGAACCTAGGTTCTCATGAGAAACCTGGTTTCTTGGGATTTCATAAACC
The DNA here is from genome assembly GCA_007657795.1 of Dreissena rostriformis. Taxonomy (NCBI): domain Eukaryota; kingdom Metazoa; phylum Mollusca; class Bivalvia; order Myida; family Dreissenidae; genus Dreissena; species Dreissena rostriformis. Next base: position 26,056 of record VMBQ01008715.1, read on the forward strand.
TAGTTTCCCATGAGAACCTAGGTTCTCATGAAAACCTAGGTTCTCATGAGAACCTAGGTTCTCATGAGAACCTAGGTTCTCATGAGAAACCTGGTTTCTTGGGATTTCATAAACCTAGTTTCTTCATGAGAACCTAGGTTCTCATGAAAA
>VMBQ01008716.1:0-22018 GCA_007657795.1 Dreissena rostriformis
TCAATTAAAACATATGTGTATATATATGTATATGTTTACATACATCTAAATGTGTAACCCTGTTTTAATCACTGCATGTGTTATTGTTCAAATCAACGAAAGCTAATAATTTATGTTAATTTTAATTTCCGTAATTTCTTGCATAATATTAACATTAAGGCCGCATATTAGATCTTAGTAGTATTGACGTATGAAAGCTATTATAAACCATAATTTACCATTAGGACCTGATTTATTACATGTCAAAGTAGACTAGTATACCAGTAGATAATGTTATTTTATATAACACATGTTTATAATTTATGCATTAATTACAATAATCATTTCGAAGTATTTCCAACTTTAATGTGCATATTGACGTAATATTTACAAGCACTTTACCTTGGTCCATTTTAAGTATATCCAATATACTAGACAATATAAATAAAGTCCAATACGGAACACGTTGAAGACCGCTTAAATACTAAACAGATGTCGCGATAAATAAAGCAAGTATATTGTCTAATCCAGCGATGTTTATTGTTGGCAATAAATCCAATAGAAAGTCACTTATACAGTATACGACCTTGTATAACCCATCTTATTTGCACCTTACGATATTGAAGATAGTATCGATTTCTTTTTCCAGACTTCGGGGTTTATGTTACGTAATTGAAATACCCGATTAACAGCTGCGCCTTTATACTTACGTTGTAATCAGCTACCGAAGGAATCTGAATATGTGTGCTAAGCTGATGAAAATGTAGTAGTATAAGTTAGTAGCAGTTATATGTTAACAAGAGTCAATTGGGCTAGTACGTGTACAACTGTCTGTTATTATCAGTTATATAGACAATCCCAGAATCGATAAATTGACCGCCGCCATATTGGCAATTACGGTGGTGGTGGTGGTCGTCGTCGTAGCAGAAGTAGAAGTAGTAGTAGTAGTAGTAGAAGTAGTAGTAGAAGTAGTAGTAGCAGCAGCAACAGCAGCAGTAGCAGTAGCAGAAGCAGTAGCAGTAGCAGTAGCAGTAAACGTAGCAGGAGCAGTTGCAGTAGCAGAAGCAGTAAGTAGTAGTAGTAGCAGTAGTAGAAGTAGTTTGTTTGAGTTATTTAAAGAATTTCCCCTATAATGGTTATTCTCGTCAACATTTAAATCGTCATATTTCAATTTAAAAAGAAGGAAGTGTTAATAATATATTGATCTTTTAGATTGTATAACGCGATACTTTGAAAGCAGACCTCAAGTCCTTACTTACTTTTCATGTATTTGACAAAAGGTTTCACGAATAACTCACTGATCTACCCTAGTTTTTTGTTTAAAGTACACAAACAGATAGATATAACCTAAGTATTCCTGATGATGAAATGTTTACGCTACCTGCAAATAAGACTCGATTTAAACTCCTGTTAAATGCTCGATCATCACGTACGGAAAGATACTAATGCCCTTCTAGAAACTTACAAACGTTTACATTACCTTGTTTTATTGTGTTCGACATATCCATATCCCGATAAACAGTAAAAAAAAGATTTTAATAAACAGTCAACAGCGGGTTATGCGGGTTATAAGTAAACAAGTCAACCAATAATGACCGCACTGTATTGTATACACTAGACTCTAGTATTTTATTCAGGTCAGTAAAGTAAACACTACGTAGTATGGAATCCCGTAAGAGACATCGCCTATGTATGGATTGATTTTAAACTCTATAACCGACAATGCGATGACAAAAGCACGATACTAGGACTGTACGATGGCGATAACAAGACCCTATAAAGATGTTCAAACAAAATATTTTTTCGATCCAACTGGCAAAATTTTGTGAAACTTATAATATTCTCTTGTCAACATAAAGGCTCGCTTACTAACAAAATTCCTGCACTCGTTTAATAAAATATGGTATGATATGACAACGAGTGTCAGATCTTTTTTATCACACGCTTTTAAATGAGCAAATTAAATAAATATTTACGCAAACATAATGATAGATCCCGAGTGTTATTTACATTTTGTGACGTCATTTGACGTTGCAACGTCATTTCAGCAAAATAACAAAATGCGATTGGTCAATAAACGAAAACTCAGCCAATGAAAACGCATAAAAAGTATATTACACATGTGTAATATAAAAATATATGTTATGGTTATATTACATGAGAAACAGGGTATGGCATGTGATAAAACTTTATTTCTTCCAAATACATGAAGAGCTGAACAAATAAACGGACACAATTTACAATAGAAAACAAAAAGCATAATATGTATACATAGTCCAATATTGTACACGTCTTCAGCGATAAATACAGGTAAGATTTACATTATAAGCAGAGTAAACTTACATGCAATAAGTTTGAACTAATTTTTATAGGCACTGACTTAAATCAAGAACTGGTATTCAAGTTACGAAGATATGCCATACATTTTGTTGAGTCTTTAGGATCACAGTGCCCGAGCAAGACTGTTATATGTTAAACGTATCCCTTTAACCCACGATATAACGTTTTAGCATTGTAAAATTTGACGCGCTTGCGATGAGGAACGTTTGACGCACTAATATATGGCAAGCGGTTCGACGCATAATTCCAAGAAACTAGGTTTCTCATGAGAACCTAGGTTCTCAGAATGAGAACCTAGGTTCTCAGAATGAGAACCTAGGTTATCGCCTGAAGATTGCACATGGCTTCAAGAACCCAAGTTTTCAAATGAGAACCTAGGTTTTCATGAGAACCTAGGTTCTCAATTAGAACTATGCGTCGAACTGCTTGCCATATCCGTGGTTTTCATTTGGGAACCATAGGTTTTCATAAGAACCTAGGTTTTCAGAATTACGCGTCTTAAATACTAAATCCGTGGTTTTCATTTGGGAACCATAGGTTCTCATGAGAACCTAGGTTCTCATGAGAACCTAGGTTCTCATGAGAACCTAGGTTTTCATGAGAACCTAGGTTCTCATGAGAAACTAGGTTTATGAAATCCCAAGAAACCAGGTTTCTCATGAGAACCTAGGTTCTCATGAGAACCTAGGTTTTCATGAGAACCTAGGTTCTCATGAGAAACTAGGTTTATGAAATCCCAAGAAACCAGGTTTCTCATGAGAACCTAGGTTCTCATGAGAACCTAGGTTTTCATGAGAACCTAGGTTCTCATGAGAAACTAGGTTTATGAAATCCCAAGAAACCAGGTTTCTCATGAGAACCTAGGTTCTCATGAGAACCTAGGTTTTCATGAGAACCTAGGTTCTCATGAGAAACTAGGTTTATGAAATCCCAAGAAACCAGGTTTCTCATGAGAACCTAGGTTCTCATGAGAACCTAGGTTTTCATGAGAACCTAGGTTCTCATGAGAAACTAGGTTTATGAAATCCCAAGAAACCAGGTTTCTCATGAGAACCTAGGTTCTCATGAGAACCTAGGTTTTCATGAGAACCTAGGTTCTCATGAGAAACTAGGTTTATGAAATCCCAAGAAACCAGGTTTCTCATGAGAACCTAGGTTCTCATGAGAACCTAGGTTTTCATGAGAACCTAGGTTCTCATGAGAAACTAGGTTTATGAAATCCCAAGAAACCAGGTTTCTCATGAGAACCTAGGTTCTCATGAGAACCTAGGTTTTCATGAGAACCTAGGTTCTCATGAGAAACTAGGTTTATGAAATCCCAAGAAACCAGGTTTCTCATGAGAACCTAGGTTCTCATGAGAACCTAGGTTTTCATGAGAACCTAGGTTCTCATGAGAAACTAGGTTTATGAAATCCCAAGAAACCAGGTTTCTCATGAGAACCTAGGTTCTCATGAGAACCTAGGTTTTCATGAGAACCTAGGTTCTCATGAGAAACTAGGTTTATGAAATCCCAAGAAACCAGGTTTCTCATGAGAACCTAGGTTCTCATGAGAACCTAGGTTTTCATGAGAACCTAGGTTCTCATGAGAAACTAGGTTTATGAAATCCCAAGAAACCAGGTTTCTCATGAGAACCTAGGTTCTCATGAGAACCTAGGTTTTCATGAGAACCTAGGTTCTCATGAGAAACTAGGTTTATGAAATCCCAAGAAACCAGGTTTCTCATGAGAACCTAGGTTCTCATGAGAACCTAGGTTTTCATGAGAACCTAGGTTCTCATGAGAAACTAGGTTTATGAAATCCCAAGAAACCAGGTTTCTCATGAGAACCTAGGTTCTCATGAGAACCTAGGTTTTCATGAGAACCTAGGTTCTCATGAGAAACTAGGTTTATGAAATCCCAAGAAACCAGGTTTCTCATGAGAACCTAGGTTCTCATGAGAACCTAGGTTTTCATGAGAACCTAGGTTCTCATGAGAAACTAGGTTTATGAAATCCCAAGAAACCAGGTTTCTCATGAGAACCTAGGTTCTCATGAGAACCTAGGTTTTCATGAGAACCTAGGTTCTCATGGGAAACTAGGTTTATGAAATCCCAAGAAACCAGGTTTCTCATGAGAACCTAGGTTCTCATGAGAACCTAGGTTTTCATGAGAACCTAGGTTCTCATGGGAAACTAGGTTTATGAAATCCCAAGAAACCAGGTTTCTCATGAGAACCTAGGTTCTCATGAGAACCTAGGTTTTCATGAGAACCTAGGTTCTCATAGACACATAGAACTTAGGTTCTCATGAGAAACTAGGTTTTCATGAGAACTTAGGTTTTCATTCTGAGAACTTAAGTTCTCGTTTGATATCCAAGGTTTTCACAAGAACCTAGGTTCTCGACAGCTTTTCGCGTCGTTCTCTCTGATAACCTAGGTTTTCATGAGAACCCAAGATTTCATTTGGGAACCATAGTTCTCATGAGAACCTAGGTTTTCATTCTGAGAACCTAGGTTCTCATTCTGAGAACCTAGGTTCTCATGGGAAACCTAGTTTCTTGGGATTATGCGTCGAACCGCTTGCCATACTAATACATATGCTTGTTGTTCAAGAGGTAAACTGCACCAGTGTAAGTAGAAGTCTACCCCGCAAGTTTGAATAATGAGAGAAATCATGCGTGCTATGTGGGGATTATTTAATGGGCAGAAGAAAAATAAATGTTCAACAATATTGTCACACCATCTTGAGCACTTGTGACACAGTTCCGCGTATAATATTGATAGCATACGCCCTATCGCTCTATTCACTGATTTCTTTATGGGCATAAACTCGGGATAAGATTTCGAGATGTAGCATAGTCCGATGGGATGACAATGCATACATGAGTCCGACGAAGTGTTTATAAATATTTTATTCTGCTATTAAACAGTGTCCACAAAGTATTCTAATCATCAGATGTATTCTGCTATTAAACATTGTTCACTAAATATTCATACCAATAATATATATCCATTAGTTTCCAAGTAAATCAGATATAAAAGTCCAATAATCAGACATACAGTCGGGCGACCTGACCCTTCCGGGCCTGCCCCGTGATTAACAACTTAATGAGTCCGATGTATATCCTAGCTGATATCGAGCTGAACTGAAAAAGTCCATAAAATATGGCCCTTTTTATACCTAAAAAGCACAAACCTACGTTGCTTCCAAATAATACTTTGTGATCCACAACAGATGTATAATATCCTGTAATAAGTATTATCATATGATTACATACGCATATTATCATGAAGTTAAAACTTATCAACCCAACCAATGTCAATTTCCCAATGGCTTTAACAAGTGGATTTAACATTTCACCATTTAATATAAATCCGTCATTTAATCCAAGTGGAGACCCAAACATGTGTGACTTTCTATCATGATCAACATTGTAATATTTCATAAACTCGTATATAAACTATTCATTAATGCATGTAAGGACCCATAATTATCGCCATGAAAGGCTTATTTATGCAACCTAAACGGCTTCGTTGAGTAAAGTCTTATATTGATACATTTTCCACTGATAGCCATACTGTCCTACTTATTTCAAATTCTTATCATAAATATTTGCCCGTAACGTTACGCATATAGCATAAGGCACATATGGGTGTCCGTTTTTCGGCATTATCTCGGACAGACCAGGTCTTTGAGTGCGTATTAACGGGTACCTGGCTTCTCTGGACGAATTTGTCACGTGTCTCCGGAGAATGCTCTTCCACTGCATTTTGGAAACAAAGGTCCACCTGTTCAAATACATATTTAAATACTCATTTAGATTGTACTTATGAAGTAATCTAAATATAGCCGGGATAAATCCTTGGCATTGATAGTCAAGGTTAAGAAATCGCGTCAGTATATTCAGGAACACGTGCTTGGCCAAGTTTCTACAAGGAAGACTGCATAACTGTCCAACAATGTAAGCTTCCTTGCGTCAACACCTGTCTCGAGCGATTAAACATCTAACACTGCGAGTGAAAAGTCAGTGCTGATAGACAGTTTCAATGACTGTATGTGTTTAACGCAAAACCTGTGGGCTACATCAAGTCTGTGTATGTCCGTTTGCGTGCATGTATTCCAAATTTCACATCCATACATTGTTTTTGGTATAACCACCGATTGGTATAACGTTTTAAGTGCTAGTGATGTTAAACCTCCTTGATTTAACCTACTATTAAGTATGTTTAGGAATGTTCCTCGCAGTTTGTTGCTAGATTCGTTAAGTGATTTGGCTGTAGAAAGTTACTGGTCGCATATAAGACCTATGGGGTTGTACACCTTTACTTCATTTAGGTGTTGCGTACCCATAAACCACTTTCTTTCACGTCAAGAACGCACACTGTAATTAAGGGGATAACGCCACACATGTTGGAGTTATACTCGAACCGCCACTGCTTGGAGTACTTGTCACACATTGATAACATGCGTTGAAGCCCATGTAGGGATAATGATATCAGAATCATATCATCCGCAACGGTCGGTGCACACATGGTTATATAAGACATACAGAATCCATACCCACTCTTCTTCAGTACGGTCGTTGATGAAAGTCAGAAACAGGATCGGTGATGTTATGCTTCCCTGCCTGGTCCCCTGTTTAATATGGAAGGCTTCCGACATTATACCTTTATACCTTACACAATTAGTGATGTTCCGGTACAATTCTGCTATATTAAAGAGCATAGTGGCAAAACGGCCGGCCTCAGTCAACTTGTAAATAAGGCCATCGTGGCAGACCCTGTCGATAGGTCCAGGAAGCAGACGTATAACACGCTTTTGTTTTCACGGGCGTAAACACACACTTTCGCGCAATACAAATGACGTCATTAAGCAGCCGATTTGATCTTTGAAACCTTCCTGCTGCTCATTTAGCCGCCAAGTCAATTGGTTCTTGCATCGTTGCAGAATTATCGTTTCATAGATATAGCACGATAGTTGTTTGGGTCGTCTTTACGTTTTTTACCGCCCTTGTGAAGTGTTATTATCACGTCCTTTTTCATTTCATCTGGGGCATAAACATTTCGCAACATATATGTGAATACGTTTGCTATGATGGGCGAAAAGATATTACCGCAAAAAGTAAATGTTCGTAGAGTATGTAATCGTCGCACTAATTCTAAATGCACGAAAGTCCAAAAAAGTGATTTTGAGAAAATCGCTTCTAAAGTTTTGAAATAACAAACCATGTATTGTTAAACAAGATATCTTTATGAAATTTTGACATGTGTTTGAGATGTATGCAATCTATCAATTTGCAAAATTTAAAGACAATTGCTTTGAAATAAAAAAAAAAGTTATATTAATTAGTATTTTGTGTTAATCTGTCGATTTGTGCATTTTTTTTTACCGAAACTTCACTTCTAAAAACAAGATTGACATTCGCGACTTTTTAACGTAAATTTTAAAGAAAAGTTTTGAGTTTCAAGTTTGAGTTGGAAATCAAATTGTTAACTTATTTATATAAATGCAGTATACTTCGGATACTTCGGATAAGGTTAAAAGTAACCAAACACATAGTCTTACTAAACATTTATTGTAACAGCTCTTTTAGAACAGTTCTGAGATATTATATTTTACTTAAAAATTTGTCTGTCCTGGATTGTAACTGCTTGGAAAACTAGTTTAAAGAAAACTGTTAAAGTCGTACCGGTATTTTAAAACATACAATATTCAAGTTGATTTCCCGAAATGTTAAAACACTGTTACCATTAAGAAAACTTGTAACATCCAACTGTGTAACAGAACATGAAACATATAGCTCTAACAGGTTAAACAATCAAATGAAAATACTTGTTTCTTAGCAAGTTAAATATGTAAAATAGAACATCAAATATATATTCAAATTACGCGTACTTCGTATTTAAGTGTTATATTGTGTCATACTAACAACAAATCATATCTTAAAAATTTAATTTCGACAGCTTAATCAAACCTTAGTCTATAATTGTTGATGACATCCCGAATATTGAATCGCTGTAACCGTAAATATGAAAATCACTTCTGTATAACACAAAGTGAAACATATAATGCTAACACAAAATATAAAGTGATAATAAATCATGTTTCATAACATATCATGTTAAACATTTACAAAATAAAAGTGATCATTTGATGTTCAAGTTACACATTCTTAGTGATGAACTGTTTTACACTGTTAACTCTTACGTACAAAACTTTACGTGCACATCTTAATTAACTCGAAGTCTCTTTGCCGGAGATCTTTGTTGTTCATCGCCACCATCAACCAATTTTCTTGCTTTATAATATTGTCTGTTTATTGCGCTCATATATGGGAGCATGCTTGTCAATGCAGATTTCTTTGAAGCTGGTATCTCTGGTCTGCTCAATATAGAACGAGGTTCCGGTGATGGTAACTGAAGCAATTCTGTCTTAGAACTATTGCGTGTGATGGGCTTTCCTATTATACCAACACTGAACATCTCATGTGTGAACGACAACTTATATTCAACTTCAGTATCCTTCTTTTCCTCGTATTTCAGAGATCTTACTTTCGTGTACGGTATGCTTCCAAACCGTAAGATGTTAGTAACCTTCTGCAAATTTAGAAAATGTCTTCTTCTAAGTTGGATGATGTGGAAAGGTTTCGTGCGTCTGATGGAGTGCCCGGATGAGCGACACCGGACTATATAATTCTCTTTTATTGAGTAAACGTTCGATTGCACTATGTGCACAATCCATCTCTTGAATGGAGGAATGCCTTCTGCGTTATCTTTTTAACGTTGTGTTCCTTCATGAAAGTCTTAAGAGCTAGCGTCATTAAAGAGTTTGTGTTCTGTGGGATACAAGCGTCCGACCACAACACAAATTCCGTAACATTGGGATGATGTGCCTTTATTTCTTTCAGTATACTAATCAACGCGCTCGCTATTTCATAACCTCCTCTTCCCGCCTCAGCTTCTGTACATATCGCATTGTAAATACCACCGTCAATAGAGCTACGACCTGTTAAATTGTCAACGTTTAACTTCCGCTTGTACAAAAATGTTTTTCACATCGGCCCTAGGAAGAGTTATGACATTTTCCAAGTCAAAACAAATGAACGCTTCTCCTGATTCGCCTGATTTTGCTTTCTCTCTGTCACTATTACGCTCTGTTGTAGTTTCCTTTTTCTGCAACATATGATTTTCATATTTCTGGTTCAAATTATTGTTTTCATCTATGATGTGTTTATTCATTTTCATCTCTTCGCATACATTGCAACGGTTTTTTCCGTGGTGAATGAAAATCTATGTTAAACTTCGTCTTAAAATTGTTCCTGTACATTGATAACTTTACCGGAGTAATTTCATCTTCAATACATTTTTCTACATACATCTCGTACATTATTTGACAGTTCAGGCGCGACTCTAAATACTCTTTGGAGGATGACGATCTACAGTAGTGAAAGGGTACTCTGTCAAACGAATTAATATGTTCAATAATGTATTCCTCTGACACTTCAGATATCTTTTTCTTTGTCTTTCTACCTCTATTGTCCCTGAACTGTGAACCGTCCGGTCTATCTAATTTTTTGTAGTAAGTTTTTACACGACTATCATAAATGTTTAGAACTTTAACGTAAAAGGTTTGGCAGACACTTACTTTGTTATATTCCTTCACGAAAAAATAGGTATATTTGTATTTCCGTCGAGATGATTGCTTCTTCTTATCTTTCTGGCTAGCTTTAGAAGTCCTTGTTGTAGTTTCGGCATAGAAACCATATTTTTGATCATCATCTAATGGCCAAAATTGACTATTTATCTGTTTTATTTCATCATTTCTAAAGTTCCAAGTGCAATGTTAGTTACAATTACACACAGTATTGGCTATCTTTCTATCTGCCATATGTTTTCCCGTCACACTTGTGTATTCCTCTCCGGTCTGTCGCTTTCGTTTTCTTATATTCTTCCCCCAATGTCTCTCATCTTGAACTTTAGATCTACTTTTTCTAGAACATACTGTTGGCTGCTCCTTTTCTGGGATATTCATTCTCAAACCCAATGGTTTCTCTAATGGGAGGTCTACAATGTCATCGCTATTTTGAGTACCTTTATCTATTGCGTCACACATTTTCTGATCATTAACAGGTGAATTTTCTTTCGGTATACTATTCGCATTCATAACAATACATCCCTCTGATTCCAGCTCCTCTATCATAGATGTTGTCAAATTTTCAGCTTCATAAATCATGATTTCAACCATGTCACTGTTTTCATGAGAGAGTCTTGCGGAAGTTTGATGATGATTGGATGCTTGTATTTCATTTGAATGACACTCTGTGCTATCATTTATTTCTTCATGTTCACCATGTTCTTGCATTTGTCTAATATATTGTATGTTGTAATAAACATTTTCATCCTCTATATCTCTCTCATTGTCAGCTGTTAAGTCATCAACAATTAGATATTCTAACTTTGTTGCAACAAACAGATACTGTTCCTCTTGCTCACTCAACTCCTCTTCACTCACCTCACTGTCAAAATCATCCAGTATGCTTAACGCTTTTTGTATACCAAACCTACCGGTACTCATTTTCGGTAAATTGTAAATTGTAATTGTAGTATCAAGAAAGCAATCCGTTATTTCTGTCTTAAACTCCTCTTTTTTCTATATAGTCTTTGAGCGAACAGTGTAGAGATATCACCGTTCCTTTCACATGTAACAGTAATTGTCGTGTGTTTTCAATATCCAAATGAACGTCGCATGCGTCTATTATGTAAATGGGTTAACCATTACACACACATATTAATGTTTCTTGTGTAATTGAGGTAAAACTAAGACAAATCTGCTCGAGATTCTCACATGCTTTCAAAACAATAAAATCCTCGTCAAATAAGAGTTTACATGCACATATGTCCAATAAACGTATGTTTGGAGCGTCAAGCAGCCAGCACAGTGTTGAGATGGGTGAGTCACTTAGATTCAAATAGTCTAGGTGTTGAAATGTTGCTCTGGAGAAATATCTGTCAATTACAGGAGTTAAACACTTAAAGTCTGTAAATGGCACAAGGCTATCNTCTGACGGGGTGTATAAAATCTTGAAATAGTTTCCCTATTGCTCGGTAAGCTCGTGTGCGTCCCTGTATAGCTTGTTATTGAATTTAACGTCAGCACTTGTACATGTCGCATTCGATCTTTTTTCTGGAGTTTACAATTTTCCATAATGTTTTGCTGTCCATTTCAGCCGCTTTGTTGAGATCCTGGTCTGGTTGCATCATCAACTGGTTTGAGTGCCACCGGTAGTCTCCGGAAGTCAGCTTTTGTCTGTTTGTATTGTCTGTATTGGTTATTACTTGAGTTACGCGGACGGCCTTGCCTACACCATTCGCATCACATTTCGCGTAAACGCTTATGTGCCATTATCAAGTCTGTGTTCCAAAACGGCTTAAGGAATTCACTATATTTCGACACAGTACCAACTTGGAGGCAGGGAGTGAAGAGAACTAGTTAGGGTCCGATACGCCCCGTCGATTCCGAGTATATCTAGTGCTTGGAATTTAAGATCTCGAAGAGCACTATCGTCTTCTAGAGAAGCCTGAAATCGGTTTTTTCCATCAACATTCAACGTTTTCCATTTAATTCTCGGAACAAATATACATGGGTCACTGCCTTCATACACCAACGATAAGTACAATCATTGTTTTTTATTTCATGTTATATCTATCAAATTACTCCAAATTAGTTTGTAATTTATGTATTTGAATTGTATTAATGCACTTTGAATATATTTTGTTTACTTGTTTATAAATGGTCATAGGCGTTTTGCCGATATTCCAATACAATTTTGTTTAATCTTTATTTTTATTTTTTTATTCAATATAAGACATACAATGTATACATGTATATGATCATAAAACAAAGTGATACAATGTTAATCTTTATGATAACGTGACCTTGCGATGTCGAAGAGTCNTGGAATGGTAGACCAGTGTTTTACCACTCGACTACCGACCACCCTGGTACTATAACTTACATAAATATAATCATCATCACCTTTTTCCCCATATACAAAATCATCAGTTGTTAATTACTTTCATATTAGCGAATTGTGTTTTTTTTAATTAGTAATATTATTATCATTAGCATACTTATGTTTGATCAAACATCAGCAGCAGAAACAGGAGCAGTAACAACAACGGTGTCATCATCAACGTTGTCATATCATAATAATTCATAAATATCTATAAACAATATTGTTCGATGGACTATTTCCTGCTCATTTGCAATAGCGAACAATAAGAGTGAAAGTTAACCAATAAGCGAAAATAGATTATTTCCTAGTTAAAACAACACGTGTGCGGGGAGACAATGATTTCAGAATTTTAATTTTAATAAGATGGTTAAAACAAAACACAACATGAATGACGGTCATAGATACAATTCACACTAACAAAGCGTTATGTTGGAAAGTGAATAGACATACAAATACACAATTAACTAATCTCCCTCTCTCTTTCTTGAAGTTACACAATAAATAGTCTGTTCCTGTGGTAGGTTAATATTACTTTTTATTCATAATTCTTTAAAATGACTAAATTTACAGCGAAATTTATGTTATATGTGGCGTATTTAAACATAAAAAATATCATTTTAGAACCTATTAGCAATTTGTTCGCGTAACAAGTACATTAAATTGATCTTGTTTTAATATTTGTAATAAGCATAAAATAAAAAATAATAAGCTGCATAAAATATAGCAATATTTCATACAACTCGTTGTGATGAAATCTGTGTTGATACCATTTCCTTTACTATATAACTCTTTACCACATAGTCGCTACGCCTTTTAAATTTAAAGCCTCTTTTTCTTTCAATCATCTAATTATTTTCTCCTGAAAGTTTTCTTGTGACTAGCAAATGTGTATAATATTCTACAAACACCAACATCGTGATGAAATCTGAACAAAGGTTAAACACTTCTGAGTTATTCGTAGTTCAAACCATCTTTTTATTACACTTGCGAATGAAGTTTTCCCTTTTATCTGCATCTTTGCTTTAAGACACGAACTAGTTTTAACAAACAATTCATAGAAAAGGAAATTGCCCAAGCTGTAGAATGTCAGCACCTTTAATTGACACATCCAAAAGACTTATGCAGGACTGTTCACTCTATCATGCTCCAATGCGTCTGGTACAAAACAAAGCGGAAGTAACTCGCCAGTTTTCATGCGCTTATACGTCAAATCCGGTTTGGTCATAAACACTTCCCAGTCCACGCCAAACTGAAACAAAGATATAATAATTAATTGAAGTATCGTATCGTATAAGTGTCGTATCCTATTCATATGAAATCATGTCATATCATAGCATATCGAATCGTATCGAATCGTATCGAATCGAATCTTATCGAATCGTATCGTATCGTATCGTATCGTATCGTATTATATCGTATCGTATCGTATCGTATCATATCGGATCATATCGTATCATATCGTATCATATCGTATTATATTGTATCATATCGTATCATATCGTATCATATCGTATCGTATCGTATCGTATCGTATCGTATCGTATCGTATCGTATCGTATCGTATCGTATCGTATCGTATCGTATCGTATCGTATCGTATCGTATCGTATCGTATCGTATCGTATCGTATCGTATCGTATCGTATCGTATCGTATCGTATCGTATCGTATCGTATCGTATCGTATCGTATCGTATCGTATCGTATCGTATCGTATCGTATCGTATCGTATCGTATCGTATCGTATCGTATCGTATCGTATCGTATCGTATCGTATCGTATCGTATCGTATCGTATCGTATCGTATCGTATCGTATCGTATCGTATCGTATCGTATCGTATCGTATCGTATCGTATCGTATCGTATCGTATCGTATCGTATCGTATCGTATCGTATCGTATCGTATCGTATCGTATCGTATCGTATCGTATCGTATCGTATCGTATCGTATCGTATCGTATCATATTATATCATATCATATCATATCATAACATATCATATCATATCATATCGTATCGTATCGTATCGTATCGTATCCTAGCATATCGTTTTGTATCGTTTCGTATCGCATTGTAGCGTAGCGTAGCGCAGCGCAGCGTAGCGTAGCGTTTCGAGTCGTATGGTATCGTATCGTATCGTATCGTATCGTATCATTTCGTATCGTATCGTAGCGTAGCGCAGCGCAGCGTAGCGTAGCGAAGCGTAGCGTAGCGTATCGTATCGTACCGTACCGTATCGTATCATATCGTATCGTTTTGCAGTGTTCATAAAGTATATATCATAGACAGTTGAATGGTATACACTTAAAGGCACTTATAACGAAACCCTTTTATGATTAAAATTTATCAAGGCGGTTCAATATATCAACTTTTGATTTCGAGAATTATTGTTTGATATTAAAACCGTTTACCGTTTACCGTTTACACCGCTTTGACGCTGCTGAACCACCTGAGGGTGCGGTTTCCTCGTAACGCGGACTGGCAGATTGTTTATAAAATTAATTATACTTGAAAGGTAACATAATAATTAGTATCGTAAAAAAGGTGATTGTTTTTAGTTATTGTTTCACCTGTGTTTTATCTGTGCGATATTTATCAATTGATTTGACGCTGCATGTTTAATAAGGTACATTGTTTTTCTCATAATGCGTAACCATATAGATAACCTGACTGAAAGGAGATACCAAATGAGCCCCGCATTTTTTTTATTTTTTTTAAATTATTTTTAATGTATACCCAATGGATTCAAGTAAATGACATCGATCTAGTTTAGCACCAGTACTTAAAGGGATAATTATAATTCTCCCATACCTGTTATTTATATACATTTTCACTAATAACTCACAGATTACAAAGTACGGTTCATGTTTATGAAGTTCGAGGTCAACAGATCAAGGTCGATTATGTATACTACTTTGCTTTTAGAAAATCTCACAGCACAGCATATGCGTAAATTGTCGTCCCAGATAAGCCTGTGCAGTCCGCACAGGCTAATCAGGGAAGACAATTTCCGCCTTAACTGGATTTTCGCTAAGAAGAGACATCATTTAAACGAACAATTCCATAAAAGCGGAAATTGTCGTCCCTGATTAGCCTGTGCGGACTGCACAGGCTAATCTGGGATGACAATTTACGCACATGCATTATGCCCAGTTTTCTCAGAACACGATGCTGTAGTTAAGCAGTTATGATATTTATTTTAAAGATATGTGTTGAATAGTAAAGACATGTGGTTTCCTATACAATATACATGTTCCATACTATTAATTATCATGAGGTAAGTTCTCTTCCCGCAAACACTCTCTCTACGCAAAGACATTCCAATAAAATCTAGCGAATATATCTCTATACTTTGGTATCAACGTTTATATTTTAGATATTTCGATTCAAAGGAGATAAGCAGTAACAGGAAGTCAGAATTACTGAGATTGAGTGGCTTCCCTTTGACGTTAAACGCGTGTCATCCGATTGTACCAAATTAATATAACATTTATATAAACTGAATTTAAGACAATTTTGTACATGATATTTAAGGCTTAACTTATCAGTTGCATTTTCTTTACAAGATAAGTGAACATATTTTTAGAATTATTATGTTAAACAAAAGAAAATTAACACTTTAAATTTAAACACGGTGTGTATTCATAACAAATTTAATTTCATACATGATAACCTGTGTGCAATTTACAAGTTCATTGCTATGTATATTAGAAGTCTATAAATATATACCGATTGGGAACAAACATCGGATCTTAGATTCATACTATCAAACTGACCACAACTCACTGAAACTAAAAACAATTATGTCGATACTAAACTTCTCTTCTCAACTAAATAAATAAACATTAGGAAAAACTGACAATTCACTTATTATTCTCTGGACTTCGTATTATTGTACACTGTTAGGTATCTCAACGTTATTGAGTACCGCGATTCCGAAAACTGATACAACGTGACCTATTTTTCTTTCTACGAGCACTAACAAAATATAAACATGATTGTTTATGCATACCGGATATTGTCGGAGGCCCTTTCAGAATTAGTCGTCAAACAATTGTTTAGCATTTTACAGCATTCGCCATACGAAGTTTGCATGCGAACATTTATTTTAGTATCCTACCAGAATAAAGACAGTAGTGAGAACAGCAATCAATAATCCGATGTATACAGTGAGCAATGGCATGTTGCAGAAATTAACCATAATCCAAACAAGTGTACCCTATCTGAAAGAAACAATGAGCCGCGTCAACAAAAAATGGGTTTTATGCCACATGCGGCAAGTGTAGCTCCTGATCAGCCTGCGCATTCGCACAGTCTGGTCAGGAGCTACGCTGTACGTTAATGAAACCATGGAAAATTGCGTGAGTTTATAACGGAAAGGATAGCTCCGTACCTATGGAGGTACGCTGGCCGCGTATGGCATAAAACCTATTATCGCATGACGCAGCTCAGGACTCTCTACGTTCCATCACTTTGTTTCATCCATATCTAGGCTATCTTCCGTTAGCTTATAGTAACATGTAGTCCTTACCTCGACAAGAAATTGCCGACATGCCCCGCACGGTGATATAAATTCATGGACAAGGTCACTTGAGATTGCGATGGCCGTGAACTTTCGGTGACCTTCAGATACGGCCTTGACTATAGCCGTTCTCTCGGCACAGATCGTTAAACCGTATGATGCGTTCTCCACGTTGCAACCTGGTATATATACATGTAAAAAAGTAAATACATTTGGACATCACAAATCATTTCGATCATGTTCTATAGTGTGATCTTGCACTTTAATGTGTAGGACTGAACATATTCCGGGATGTAATATGTGTTGATTATATGTATGATTTGTACCATTAAAGGCTCATACAAGGTGACAAATCCAATTATTATGCATATAAACTGGTCTAATTTTTACCGGATTTCAGTTACTCTTGCATATAAAATGATAATAACACAGCTTAGGTGCAACGTTGTCAAGAATTATGGAAGATGTTCCGTTTCATAATTGGAAGAAATGTTTACAACTTTGCAACTAACGTGGTGTGTAGCCTCAAAGCGATGACGTATGCTAAAAATAGCCGAACGAAAATTCAATTTTAATTCTATTTTAAACAACTTTTTACCAGCAGACAGTAACTTATTAGATCACTACACACGTTTTAACCATTTAGAAGAGACCTACTTTGTGAGTGATACGGGAAAACGTTGAAAATTAACGATATATTTTTGGTGACCTGAGTCACCGGAGCGCTTGCTCTACCCCGAGTAAACAGCGATGTAAATAAACTGATTGTTTGTAAACACAATTGATATGAAGGACACTGTATTTTGAGCTCAAAACAAGTTGTATTGCTAATTTTTTTATTGGTTATGTCCAATAGCATATATATATATATTTTGATAACCTTTATAAATAAAATATGCAAAAAATATTTAAAAATCGGTAATAATTACGGATCGTCACCTTTTATGAGCCTTAAATAAGTAATTATCTTTTTTTACAACTCAATAATTGCGCGGTTCAACTAATCAACATATAGTAAATACGAATGCCAAAGCTTTCAAGGTCAACAATCTACAAGGTCGAAGTAAAACATATAGAGGATAATGCTTTCAGCATATGATTGCATCATACTGAATGTTAATTGACAAATTAAATTAACCAGCATAGTCACGTGCAGGTCGACTACGCCGTAAACCAGATAACATACTTCAGAAGTGCCCCTTTGGTTCGCGGTAACCAATAACAATTTAATGTGATATCAGAGAATGACATAGTGGGAGGAACAAAATATACAGACGCATCGCGAAATAAGAATCTTGTATTATATTGAACTAAGATTTAAATTATACACACACAATATTTTACTTGCAAACCAAACATAAATTTGTTAAAGCATGTGATAGGATACAACGAATAATCGGTTAGTGTAAGTTTGTACTTGAATTTATCTGACTCGTTTCCGAAAGGATTACACAGCACGGCAAACCAAACCATGTAAACGTTTCTTCAAATCGTTTGATTAATTTGCAACGCAAGGACACTAACCTAATATGATTGATGTATTATCAATATTTAATTATATAATTTCGCGCTAAGGACTCGTTAACTATGAAACACTGTTCGGTTAAAGTGTGCAACACATCTTACAAACATTTGTTTTTACATTATTATAGTATAATAACAGACACATCCAATTAAACGTAGTTCACTAATTTCCTCGTCGACCCACTTTAAAGTAATCTGCCGTGTATATACATTGTTTCTAATGTCAATGTTTTACAAGATTTGCAAATGCTTGCATTGCATATATATGACATGCAAGACGTGATGTTGCGTATTGCAGCGTGCGTTTGCATATATAAGAATATTTAAGTACAATTTGATTATTCGTAAAGCGATCTATGCGTCGGGTGTCCAGTCCCTATTGTTGAAATCTTTCAAATCACACAACGTACTAGTTTTGTCAAGGACATGTTACTTCAAAGTGTCTCAGAAAGTAACATAATTGCAATACAATCGCGCTCAACATACACACATTATGTTAAACAAACCGAAGACTTAGGATCAAAAATATGCATTCCGTTGGGTCAATACACTATTTGGAAAATGGTATCACATCATGTCCAATTATTAAGTCTCTTTCGGCTACCTGTGAATATTGTGCCATCTCGACAAAGTAGTGCTGCCCCGACCCGGAAGTTGCTGTATCTGCAGTACGCATGCGCCTTGGTCTGTTGGCATCGCTCGATCAGGTCAACGATTGTTCCTAAAGCAAACGTAAACAAATGTTTTACAAATTACATATACAATATTTTTATTCAATATTAACAAAGCATCACCACAAAAACGAACGTGGCATTGTTTGATTAACGTCAATGCTTTACTGTGCTTATAGTTTATGCAAAATATGCATTAGTGTGCCGCCATCACTAAGTAAACAATTCTACTAGCCGAGTTTGTTTCTGTTTTATGCGCAATCTAATTATCAGATAAGAGGTGTGCATGTCAATACGTATATATAAATCGAAACTTCGATGGATGTAAATATGTCAACAAGCTTAGATATGGAAACATTTGATAGTTTTCATTCGTCCTTGATCGTGACGCAATACTTGAAACTGTGTCATTGTGTCGCATTCAGTTTTCTTAATCAGGTTAATCTACCTAAAATAATTAAATTACGTATTGGTTGACATGTCCAAGGAGATCATGACGCCTCCGTACGTGTTCTAAAAACTCCCATGCGGAATTTTGTAAACTTATGTAGTGCAAGGTCGTTAACGTATATATTTGCATCAGTTTTGTTGTTTAGCTATTTATTGTTGTATATGTCACTTACAACGATGTTTATACTTATCATTAACATAGCAAAGCGCAAACCACCTGTGATCGCAATAAGTCAATAGCATGGAAATCGCACAGTGGATCAAGCATAAGTATGTTGTTTATTCCAAACTGTCAAAGAATCGATAATTTTACGGTGTTTGAATGCGATATGTATATGCTCGACAAGCTTTCATGGTATCTTTATGAGGTTCATCGTGTGTTGAACAATGCACAATTTCTTATATGAAAGCACGGTTTCAATAAAACAGTCTTGTTTTACTCCAACTTCATGANGCGGAATTTTGTAAACTTATGTAGTGCAAGGTCGTAAACGTATGAAGTGCAAGGTCGTAAACGTATATAATGCAAGGTCATAAACGTATGTAGTTTAGGTTCGTAAACGTATATAGTGCAAGGTCGTAAACGTATATAGTGCAAGGTTGTACACGTATATAGTGCAAGGTCGTAAACGTATATAGTGCAAGGTCGTAAACGTATATAGTGCAAGGTCGTAATTGTATATAGTGCGAGGTCGTAAGCTTATGTAGTGCAAGGTCGTAAACTTATGTAGTGCAAGGTCGTAAACGTATATAGTGCAAGGTCGTAAACGTATATATTTGCATTAGAGTTGTTGTTTAGCTATTTATTGTTGTATATGTCACTAACAACGATGTTTAAACTTATCATTAACATAGCAACGCGCAAACCACCTGTGATCGCAATAAGTCAATAGCATGGAAATCGCACAGTGGATCAAACATAAGTCTGTTGTTTATTCCAAACTGTCAAAGAATGGATAATTTTACGGTGTTTGAATGCGATATGTATATCATCGACAAGCTTTCGTTGTATCTTTATGAGGTTCTTCGTGTGTTGAATAATGCACAATTTCTTATATGAAAGCACGGTTTCAATAAAACAGTCTTTTTTTACTCCAACTTCCTGAAAGCGAATATAGACTCATTTCATAATGCACGTCATTTTTTACTAAATTTCGTGAGCTCGAGTTCCAAAATAAAACAAAAACATTCACCGATAATTTTACTAGTTTGTTTCATTTTTAATGAATATATGGTATTGTTTATCTTCATATAAATGTATATTGAAAATGTCATTGCTTTTTTTAATTTTAATTTACCTATAACCATTAAAAAAAAAATACACACCAAGAATGTACATCGAGAAAGTCATTTTCGTATCCGTTGCTGTATAGCTGTTTTGTATATAATGATATCAATATTTAAAAAGTCATTAATATGTTGTATAAACTAAATTAAAACTAGTGTATTAAATGAATTGTAACGAACTCAAATGAAAATTAAAAGCAGAAAACACATCGGTATTCGAAGAAGGAATGTTTGTTTAAAAAAAAAGATGTGTTTCCCATTTAAACCACTTGGAATTGTACCTGTACTGTAACACGNAAGATGTGTTTCCCATTTAAACCACTTGGAATTGTACCTGTGCTGTAACACGGTGCCTATACCACGTGACTTTTTAAGATCTGTGTTTGGAGAATACTATCAACAAAAGCGCAACCCAGTTTACATTTTTAGGGGTGCCTTTTTTCATATTTCACCATTTTGAATGGGATAAAGTGGAGAGCCCGCTCATTCGTGAGAGTGTTCTATGTGTATCATGATTTTTAAAACAAATAAGTATTTTTTTCAGTAAAGTGCAACCGCGCGTTTGAACGGTTAGTGTCCCCAAACTGATCCGACATTTTTTCTAACCGTTCAAACACGCGATTGCACTTTACTGAAAAAATACTTATTTGTTTAAAAAAAATCATGAAACGCTGATACATCACCGTTAACTTTTAAATTCTAAAAAAAAAACATTCAACCACCGTGAGCCGAGTAAAATAGATTATATGCTTGCATATTAGCCCCTCGTCAATTATTTTATATCTTAAGCGTGTAAAGCGCAATCGCATAAAAACAAAATTCAAGTAAGAACTGTTTATTGCAAGACTCCAGTTTATTTATTTGTATCACTATATTAAAGTTCGGGTTTTATATTAAACATAACATTGTGCAGTTTCTCCTTCAAAATCAGTTTGATGAGCTTCTCAAAATCAGACAGTTGAAGTAGAGCAAGGCGAAAGGGGTTTCAGTTGTCACAAAATATAACGATGTTCGGTAGGAACATGGTAAACAATGGTATGATATTGTTCCTATACCCGACGTATTGCTCCAATACCCGGCGTATTGCTCCTATGCCCGGCGTTTTGCTCCAATACCCGGCGTATTGCTCCTATTACCGACGTATTGCTCCTATACCCGACGCATTGCTCCAATACCCGGCGTATTGCTCCTATACCCGGCGTATTGCTCCAATACCCGGCGTATTGCTCCTATACCCGACGTATTGTTCC
>VMBQ01008716.1:23981-35723 GCA_007657795.1 Dreissena rostriformis
CCAATACCCGGCGTATTGCTCCTATACCCGGCGTATTGTTCCTATACCCGACGTATTGCCCCAATACCAGGCGTACTGCTCCTATACCCGGCGTATTGCTCCTATTCCCGACGTATTGCCCCAATACCCGGCCTATTGCTCCTATACCCGGCGTATTGCTTCTATACCCGGCGTATTGCTCCAATACCCGGTGTATTGCTCCTATACCCGTCGTATTGTTCCTATACTCGGCGTATTGTTCATATACTCGACGTTTTGCTCCTATACCCGGCGAATTGTTCCTATACCCGACATATTGTTCCTATACCCGACGTATTGTTCCTATACCCAACATATTGTTCCTATACCCGACGTATTGTTCTTATACCCGACGTTATGTTCCTATACCCGACGTATTGTTCCTAGACATGACGTATTGATACTATACCCGACGTATTGTTCCTATACCCGACGTATTGTTCCTACACCCTACATATTGTTCCTTTACCCGACGTATTGTTCCTATACTTCTGAAATCCTTCCCCGAGTTGTATAACGATTGCATCACCATTGTGGTTGTGTATCATATTTTCAAAATATTTTCAAACGTATATCTGTTCTGAGCGGTCTATCGCTTCTCTTTTAAATAATATATACACACATTCTTAATTTAAGAAAGAAATTATGAACAAGAAAAGATGCCTTTGCTAAGTGATATTTAATATTGTAACTAAATAAAATGTTAAAATATCTACAGGTTAATTTATTGGTGAAAATAATGGAGAACAACATATTATATCATTATTGCTCCAATACCCGGCGTATTGCTCCTTATCCCGACGTATTGCTCCTATACCCGACGTACATGTATTGCTCCAATACCCGGCGTATTGCTCCTAAACCCGGCGTATTGCTCCTATACCCGGCGCATTGCTCCTATATCCGACGTATTGTTCCTATACCCGACGTATTGCTCCAATACCCGGCGTATTGCTCCTATACCCGGCCTATTTCTCCTATACCCGACGTATTGCTCCTATACCCGACGTATTGTTCCTATTCCCGGCGTATTGCTTCTATACCCGGCGTATTGCTCCAATACCCGACGTATTGCTCCTAAACCCGACGTAATGCTCCTATACCCGGCGTATTGCTCCAATACCCGACGTATTGCTCCTATACCCGACGTATTGCCCCAATACCCGGCGTATTGCTCCTATACCCGGCGTATTGTTCCTATACCCGACGTATTGCCCCAATACCCGGCGTATTGCTCCTATACCCGGCGTATTGTTCCTATACCCGACGTATTGCCCCAATACCCGGCGTATTGCTCCTATACCCGGCGTATTGTTCCTATACCCGACGTATTGCCCCAATACCCGGCGTAGTGCTCATATTCCCGTTGTATTTCTCCTATACCCGACGTATTGCTCATATACCCGGCGTATTGCTCCAATACCCGACGTATTGCCACAATAACCGGCGTATTGCTCCTATATCCGGCGTATTGATCCTGTACCCGACGTTTTGTTCCTATACCCGGCGAATTGTTCCTATAACCGACATATTGTTTCTATACCCAACGTATTGTTCCTATACCAGACATATTGTTCCTATTACCGACGTATTGTTTCTATACCCGAAGTTATGTTCCTATACCCGACGTATTGTTCCTAGACATGACGTATTGATCCTATACCCGACGTACTGTTCCTATACCCGACGTATTGTTCCTACACCCTACATATTGTTCCTTTACCCGACGTATTGTTTCTATACTTCTGAAATCCTTCTCCGAGTTGTATTACGATTGCATCACCATTGTGGTTGTGTATCATATTTTCAAAATATTTACAAACGTATATCTGTTCTGAGCGGTCTATCGCTTCTCTTTTAAATAATATATACACACATTCTAAATTTAAGAAAGAAATTATGAACAAGAAAAGATGCCTTTGCTAAGTGATATTTAATATTGTTACTAAATAAAATGTTAAAAATCTACAGGTTAATTTATTGGTGAAAATAATGGAGAACCACATATTATATCATTATTGTCTTCTCTTTGTATAAACAATTTATCATGCATGTATTCTATGCTAAAATTGCTTTACCTGTATCCATTCTTAATAGATATCCACTTATTCAGTTCGCAATATTCTGTATCTAGATGGGAAGTGCTTTTATATACCCAGCTTTGCTGCCTCTTAAAGGGGCACGTACTTTCTCTTGGAAAGACAGTGACAACAAAGGTTTACCTTTCTTACAAACTGAGATAGATTTTGGCCTTGCTCTTTGTATTTCCTCTACTGTTATTGTTTTATTCAATTTTTATTGAATTTATCGATTCATCGTTGTTTTTAGTAAGTCAAGTGACAATGAACATTTTCTTGTTGTTATTTGTTTTCTCAATATTGTGTAGTGTCTTTATGTTCTTATCAAAAGCATATAATGTAGCACTGATTTCAGTGAATTAAGAATTGTTGTGAGTTTTCGATTTAAAAGTTTACCCAAATGTACTGACAATTTACATATAAACATACTTTATTGCAATATAAATTAAAAATTAAATAAAAGGGGCATGAAAACAATATTATTCATACAGACACAGTTTTGTTATTTTACTTTTTCCCGTTAACCAATCCATCGATACGACCATTTGAAATTTAAAAAAAAAGCGGTTAACACAGTTGCATAAACAAAATGTATTTGAAAACAAACAAATCTGACTTACAACTCGGACACCTAGTATATGTATATCGGTTAGTATTTACTCCATTTAAGCGGTCTCATTTATAACGTATTTACAGTGTTGCGTAAGACCACACCCGTTTATAGTCCTTTATTTGCTATAGAACTTTATCACCGCTATTTCTATACAACTTGTATAAGTAGTTCACTGTGTCCACAAACCGTACTGATTTTAATATCTGAAGGACACGAATCCTTCCGTTGCCGTATATTGGTTTTAGAAAGGCACTTTCACCATAAGATTGTCAATCTGCATTAGTGATAAAATATTCTTAAAGGGACATACTCGTATTGAAGATATTTGTCAAATATTTTTATTTTTTTAAAGCCTCGCATTAAAAATCTTTTTATTGTCCTGAATATAACGTCCAGTTGCAACTATGTAAACCGTAATATATAATAATAATAATAATTTTCGTGGTAGATTAAGAACACTTTATATGTTTTTTCAAACTTGGTATGGTTCTTACTTGCGTTTATACAATCGGGCGCTTCATTGAAACCAATCCCGCGCTAAAGTAATAGTAGCAAAACAAGTTTTAATGTATATTTCATTCATATCAATAGTACTTGTATAACCTTTTTTTAAACGCGCTCGCGAAACTTGAACCAGTTACCATTATATAATAAAAACAATGATTTAGTGTTCATTAACATACGTGTAATACATTCACATTATGAATAAATATTAAAATACAAGTTCATTTAAAAAAAAAATCACCATTAGTCATATAACATGTCCGTTAAAACCTTAGGCTTTCCGCCTAGCAAACACAATTGCTATGCGGGTGATACCGGTTAACTCGTCTACAAGAAGTTCAATCTTCAAACCAAAAATGGGTAAAATGTACATGAACGACCCTAGCTAATTTAGTTGTTGCTGCTTTTTTAAATGTGAAATCTCTTCGAATAGTCTAGAGTAAATAATGTTTAAAAAACAGGACTTTTAATGGGAACACCTGCGGCGTTCGGCGATCATTATGTTGTCTCCTCTCTATAGCAAAACGTTTAAATCTGATCATCTTGAAACCTGCTGGTTATATTTGTGGGAATAAAGTATCGGACAAAATTTACAAATAAAAAGGAAGCGTGAGGCACTTTTAAATTACGGCTCTTGAACTACAAAACGGCCAGATAAACATTGGTCGCTGTATAACTAATGCAGTTTTAATCTTATTCTAACTAGGTGACAGTTTCTATGGGCACAATATCTCAGCAAATACATGTTACTTCATACATATAGTATCCGGAGCTTACGGCTACAACAATAAACCTAACAAATTGGCTTCGTTTAAATAAACAGAGATTAACAGATGTTTTCAGAAGTGTTTTTATATGTTTCATAAACATTAAATGGTAAGACAATTAAATATGAGCGAAGGAAGCCTATTAAGGCGAGGATACATAGTACAACTACATGTATTAATATGACCGAGGGAAGCCTATTAAGGCGAGGATACATAGTACAACTATATGTATTTATATGACCGAGGGAAGCCTATTAAGGCGAGGATACATAGTACAACTTCATGTATTAATATGAGCGAGGGAAGCCTATTAAGGCGAGGATACATAGTATAACTACATGTATTAATATGCGGATTAACCCTTTGAGTGCTGGAACCGGATTTTGAAGGCCATTGCAAACAGTTTGGATCCACATGTGACGCCACAGAACGTTGCGTCTCATCAGGATCCAAACTGTTTGCTATTCTGATAGTGGTCTTAAAAAAAAATCCAAGAAAATGCTAATTTTAGAAATTCAGCAGACGACATTTTAGCAGACGACAAATTTCCCAGCATGCAAAGGTTTAAACGCAGAATCATGTTTAATTATAATAATAATTATGTTGGTAATGAAGTATTAAATCTGGACAGTTGGCATGTTTAAGACGGGCTGCTGTTTTCGGTCAAACATTAGTCATGTTTTCGTCACACATGTGAATCATAATAACAAAATTGCAAACAATGAAACATGTCTGTTCTTAAGATGCAACCAAGAGGTAACGGATAAAGTAAGCTATACCACGAGGAAGATTGTTGTTTGCAAATAATACTATCGTATTTGGAAGCAAGACGCATAGGACATTTGTTTACGTTCTAACTTTTAAAATAATAAATTATGAATAAAACAGTGTAGCTTTCTCAACTTAAATAAAATGCCAAAACCTATAATGCATTCATACGCAATTTAAATAGTTAAAACACCAAAATATTGCAGTATATCTTTGAAATCAATTTTCGACAACCTTGGCTTGGGCTATATGCTTTATACACATAAATGCACGTGCAATATTACATACATGGTAACTCGAAGACACAAATATCAATATCAATTTGTTCAAGAATGGAATGATACATTAGCTTCACTGCTCAAAATTGATTTCTACATAAATGTTTCAAAAAGTTTCGAATAAGAAAAATACCTAGATTAAATATCTCATGGCAAGTTTAGAATCCAGATGAGCCAATTTTGATTTAGTTTCCATTGTCTTGAAATAGAAGTTGGCAGATATAACATGTTATCCCGAAAAGAGCGCAAGTGTAAACTTTGTAAGCGAAATGTTTGTAAATCAGAATATCACCTTTTACTGTGTTGTCCATTTGACATATAAACTATTATTTCATGACATCCTGGTCTATCATAAGTAAATAAGTAGCAATGATGTCTTGCAAAAATGTTGTTAAACTAAAAATATATTGCAAACTATTTGGTAAAAGCTTTCAAACCTAGATGTGAAAATTTAAATAGTCTAGCTGTTTGATATTCGCATGTTTATTCACTTAACTGCATATTCATGCTCATTTTTTATTATTAAGCTAACGTTTATTGATCTGTCATATCTGTTCATATGTAAATTCATTATATTGTATGATTCCCTGTCTTGGCCATATTTTTGTGTGTATATGTACTTGGCCAAAGGCAGCTTGCCGGGTTGCCATTAAACTTTGAAACTATATTATATTGTGGTGTTAGTTTCAGTCTTGAACCCCATTACAGAATAGCATCCACCATTTGGTTGAGACATCATTGGTTTTCCACGACTCTCGACAATCTCTGTAGAGCAGACGGCAAATGACACACCAAACGAGTATTGGCTTCTCAGGCACTACAACCTAGACCTTGAAACGGGCATAGTTTGTTACAAGCTGGAACTATTTAGACAATTTGTGTTCTTTTGGTGACGAAATATATGCATTACTTGAATAGTGCAATGTGAATCTAATGGGCGTAGTAACAGTAATTAATACAACTGTTCTTTTTGTTTGCAATTACGGTGTAGCATAATATATATTATATATTGCAAAGATCATACAAAATATTAAGGTGTTGATAGTTACTACAATCACGAAGAAATGAACCACAACTCTAGTAAATAACAATAAATAAGTTGCGAATTAAAAAAAGCTTACGTTGCACATTTGTCATTGGTCAATGCATTTTCACGAAGTTATCAACATAACAAATACCAAATTACGCATTATTTATTGTTCAATATTACTGTACGATAACATCAAATTAAGTGAACCAAGAAGGTTGAAACTGGGAAAACGTTACAATAAACGTGAAACCGGAAGTTCGTCGCCGGATGTTACGGGCGAAGACGTGGTTCCGGTTCGTTGCACGGGGTGTTGATGCAGCAGTACCCTTCCGGCGAGCAAAAGACGCGGTCGTCGTCGGTGATGCAGTCGTTGTCATGCCTACACGGGGTCACGTTGCCGGCGGTGATCATCGGGGTGATGGGTTTGGTTTTGTCGTACGAGTTGTAGCATATGAATGCTGAAAGTGTGCAGTAGTTAATGTTATATGAGTATTGTTCTGGGAAATTTGGGATTAATGTATGTGCGTAAAGTGTCATCCGAGATTAGTCAGTGCAGTCCGCACAATCATGCTAATTAAGGGACAACACTTTCCGCATAAACTGGATTTTCGGTAAGAAGATACTTCCTTTAAACGAACAATTGCTGAAAAAGCGGAAAGTGTCGTCCAAGATTAGCCTGTGCGGACTGGACAGACTAATCTGGGATGACACTTTACGCACAGGAATTGAGACCAGTTTTCCCAGAACGAGGGTCATATAGATATAGGTGTTCTTGTTCTCTGAATTGAAAATTATATCACTTAGGATAAGAACATAATGTATGCTCGTAACCTTTTTTATTTTATTACAATAAGACAAATATGTTCGACAAAGTGGCGATATTTTTTTTTAGCTAACATGAGCACAACATGCTCGTTTGGAGAAAACTGGTCCTGTCTCAGGGGTCACCAGTTTCACATAGCCATATGTCTCGAAAACCTCTAAATAATTTCGTGACTAAAAAAGCAAAGCCATAGCTTTTTATAACGTCTATGATTTGAGCAAAACATGCCAAATATAAACACACGGGCATTGATATTTAACAGAAAAAAGTTTACTACGTGATTTCGCAATACAAGACTAAATAAACAATGTGATCCCCAGCGCATGGTAAGTTTTTACTCTAGGTTCGACATTCGAACAAACTTTTTAGGAGACCATTATAAAAATGTTTTATATTAAACAGTGTACATCTGTGCATTTTTTCATAGAAGAACATGTCTAAAAGTAATTTGTTAATAAATTACATATATAAATGTAAACTCAATAGTGTGGGCAATTTAGACTCCAACGGCGGAACTTGTACGAACGTTTTTCAAACAATAATACCTTTCCATGTTATAAACATAATATATCTGAAGTTTTTAAACAGTTGATTATCTACATAAATAAGTATGTATCAATAATGTTATCATAGGGTAGAAGCCAGTTTCGATCGTATGAGGCATCATGTGAAGAAACTGTGTAGAGACCCACTATACGATGGTACACGCAAAAAGTTTTACCTCTGATACTTTTGGTTTCAGAGGAGATTTTTAAAGTTTTAATAGTGACCAACATAGTATAATGACAGAAGCATTTTGACAACATTAAAATTTGATCAACCGTTGATCATTTCTGAGAAGTCTATTAGCTGTAAAGATATTGTTTAAACAGGTTTACATACGACGAACGACGTACGACGGACCAAGTGCGATCTCAAAAGCTCATCCTGCACATATCACAGGTGAGCTAAAACCGGACAAAGTCATTCGAACGTACTTCTGCATTGAAGATCTCCTGTTTTACATCCCGGCGGGAACAGTTTCTTGAAGCGATTTGTCTTTCCCCCTGGCTTTGTCGGACAGAAGCAGTACTGATTTTCCCCGCAGTTCTACAGCAATACCATATATATACATTATCATGCATGTTTCATTTATTGGTATGGTATGGTGGCATATTTTCACCACCCACGGAGCCCATTATTCATTTGAAATGATTCGACTTTCCTGTTAGAAAGACACCATATAGTTCTGTTGTTTTGCGGGTTTTGAAGGTCATCGACACGATCACAAACCATAAAGACAAATATACTCACCGGAACTCCATAAAAAGATACTTTGTCGTTTGGAGGTGTCCGCGTATGCGCGTGTTGGCGCCTTTCAAACCCGCCTACAGGTGAACAAAAAAGTAAACTCTCCTAGACGACAAGATTGTACCCGAAAAAAACTACACCGTGACATATAACTCTCTCATTCTTGTGGTAATTGTTAAGCGTATTGTCGCTTCTGATTTGTCATTCTGGCGTTTTGGATCGTTTGAAGGGAGCCAAAACGAAAACACCCAAACACGAAAGAACAGTTAATATCACTACTGCCGTATATAGGTTTTACTATGCATGTACGAATGGCTGTTTTGGCGCGTATATCATGAAGAAACGTTTCATACCGCCATCAGGCTAGAACGACGTATGTGTTGTGCTGTCGGTCCGGCGGGAAGAAACTCATCTTTTTCATTTTCATTTTCATTCATTTCATTCATGATTCATTACCATCGCCATCATTATGTGTGTATCATGGCTACCATCCATCATTAATTACCTCATTTGTTATAATTTGTATTTTCATTCTATTTTAGTGCTGTGTGTACTTACATGGTAACATATCGATATTTATTATCGCTGTACATGCAATGTTTGAAAATAAACAGTTAAAATAACAATTGTCTTGTTGTCGCCTCTGATTTCTCGGTATGCCGTTTTTTGCGGGTTTGAAAGCCAAGGCATGATTTATAGAGGACGCTTTGAACTACGATCATTCGAATTGGCATACTGGATACTAGGGAGGAAAGGAACTTGCCTATTATTTGTAGGTCAACATTTTAAAATGTAAAGTCGCATGGCAATGCAATACTGAACTTTTTTTTTAACAATTGAACATACTGACGTCTACGCTTTTTAGTGTGAAACGCTATTGCAATTGTGATCCTACTGAGTCTGAAGAGAGCCTGAACTGTCAAATGAAAACTCGAGTGTGGAAATCAACGACTGATCAAGTCTTGCAGCCGAATTGACTTTTAGAGCCGTATTCCATTTATACGTTTACCTCAAAATAAGTCTTTCCAGCACATCCGTCAGCGCTCCTTCCGGTCAATGCTCCGACGAAAAGCGCCATCTGGTGAAGTAATTGATAAAGATCATCTAAACACAATAACTATGGTCTCTTAAATCTTAAACAGCTTTACATTTTTACTTTGAACCAAGACGTTTCCAGGATTGGCATCATCGTTCGCCTTAATAACTCTTAAGCACAGCCACCGCTAACAAATATTATCTTGTAAGCGAAGCAGAAAACACCATCTGCGTAAAAAGCTACAATTGTATGTAATGATGCATATCAATAAAACCAAATATACGGGAAGCAAAGCGGATTATTAGCCACACACGAAGAGCTATTTATTAACCGATAAGCAACGATCAGCCAAGTATTTTTTTTTTGATTATATTATCATCTTACAAGCATGTGTTATTTTTCATTCAGATAAGAACAATATGTTCATTTGCTGACCGCAGGATTGATACTTCTTATGTGCTTTGGTTTCCTTTCTTGTTCGTCTTATTTGTCCTCAAACATGTACAATAATGTACATGTTGTATCGTTTACAGTCTAACCTGTGTGACACAGCCAATAGAAGTGGTCAAATTGGCCGCGAAGACATGTGGCTGATGAAGGCAGGTGACCACGTTTTTGATGATTGGTCAGCTGATAAGTTCATCCTCATTCACAGAAACAAACACCAACAGCAAATGCAATAATATTCGTATAATTTCTAACGTAATTTACATGTGTACTTTAAAATTATACATGTCAGTTAATGTAGTTAATAAACTATATGAAACATCATTATTTTACTTATTGTTTCATACTCAACAAGAGATGCCATTTACCCATGCCATACAAAAATTACGATGGCATTACATATTGTATATTAAAAATAAAAATATAAAATTGCTGTATTATTGAGAGGTTCAAAAAGATTATATTCTTTTTTTCGCGAGTATCTTTTACTGTACTGAAATGTTCATGTTAATTTCCCATATCAATTATTTGTTGACAATGGACTTAAATATTAATATACTTGGCTTATCTTTTGTACTTTAATTGACCCGGATAAACGTGACCGCGTTTTTCATAATCTTGCAAACGCTCGAGTGGTATTAACAAGTAATATAATTGTGTGATAATTGACTCGAAAAAGACATAATGTGATATGTACTACCGTAACACAGATGTTTCATGCGAATGGTATTATTTATGTTGCTATCTCAGATTATTATATCACTCCCACTCGGTAACAAATTTGGAACGACTTTGTGGGTGGTAAGGACGACTAAGACTGGTAACGAGATACTTAACGCGTGGTAAAGACCAAATACTTCGTAAGAAGGAGAAAAAGAAGTCTTACGAGAAAAAGAAGTCTTACGAGAAAAGTAAGTCGTAAGAGAAAAGTAAGTCTTACGAGGAAAAATAGTCGTACGAGAAAAATAAGTCTTACGAGAAAAGTAAGTCGTACGAGAAAAATAAGTCGTGTTTCACGACGGTCGATACACGAGAGATCAATATTATGTCGTATTTTCAAACTGAGTGTATTCAAATTGATTGCTCATATTGTTTCCACGAGTAAGTTATCTTGATCCCTGTAGTATTAACCGCGTTTCCAAGAGTAAGTTATAACAATGCCACGCATAACTGAGTAGGTCCTACAACTTACTTTGGCATTCAAACGACTTAATAAGTCGGTCCCAGTTTGATATGTCGTGGAAACGACATACTAAGTCGTGATAACGACTAAAAATTATTTAAAAAAAACGCAAGTCATATTCGTCCCTCCATATGTAACATTAATTAACACGTGTTTTCATATGTTTTCGTTAGATCGCGAATCTTTCTTTAAACGCGAGTGTGATTCTTGTTAAACGAGAATATGCTAAATGGTTAAGCATTGTGTATAATAAGCGAAACTTATGATTATTATGTTATTATTTGCATAAATTAACGTTTATTTTCCGTTTATTTGCAATGTTTTTTTATATTTCATATGAACATTAACACCTATGCATATAAGTGAAATGGAAAGATTGGCGGACAAACGGACGAAAATACAGAAAGATAGACACGCGGTAGTCAGACAGACAGGCAGACTGACAGTCTTGGTCTGTTTTTCTGTATTTTCGTCCGTTTGTCCGCATACTTGTATGCATAGTTGTTAATGTTGATATGAAATATAACATTAACATTTTTGGCAAATAAACGGAAATTTAATGTTAATATTAACATATACACATCTACTAAATTAGAACTAGTACTTTTAGCTACTTACCCGAAACTCAGAGTCGGTTTTCATTAAAATGTATATAGGATATTCATTTAATTAAAAAAATCTTAAATATTATGACAAAAAAACAAACAATGTAAATTTCTAACAAATCCATATTTAATCATAAAGATGATTGAAATAATGCTATATAAACACAATCACGCATATCAACATTACAAAATATCTTTAAGTATATCCAAGGAACACATTATTGGAACTTGCGTTAATACTTACACACACCATTGACAATAACTGCATGATGGTTGTTAGCAGACCAAACCTTGCCTATGCA
>VMBQ01008717.1:0-32334 GCA_007657795.1 Dreissena rostriformis
GAGACAAAAACCAGATATTTATTGGTATTTTTTAACAATCCTATTATTTTCAATTAGTATAGTGGAACTATTTTGAACTGTTTGCCTCGGCCTTACGTTTAGAGGGCAACAATTAAAAATAGTGCCCTTTACTTCTAACATAATGACTTAACATTATAATTAATAATAATACTAATTCGACCTTTCCTAAATGTTATTCGTATATCTGTATAATAAACCCTGTGTGTATGCCTAAAAACGCGTAAGCGTTGTTTTTTTGTTTTTTTTAAGCACGTACGACATGTTTTTCGTTCAAGAAGAACAACAAAACGCCAAAAATTAGAGAATTTTGTTCGGTATAACAAATAATAGCATGCGCATTTTTCGGGCTCTAGTCCGTGGTATAAAGTTATTGATACATTTGCAAGGGGTTGTAATACAGAATTATTCAAAGCTTGAGTATGATATGATGAAACTGAGGGTGAATATTCCATACACCATCAGTTACTGAAAGGGTAACGACTTTATAATTCCAGTACACGTGATGTACGACTACATTTCAGACATTGACCCAATTTGTTGTGCTGTTATATTTTGTACATATCGATAACCATACTTAATACCGCAAACTTTCTGTGACATGATATCACACAATTAGTCATCGTCCATATTTTACATCATTATTCTCCTGTTAATGCTATAATTAAAACATAATGCACTTAAAGTATGTTGTATATATAACTTCTTTTTTGTAGTTTTTCGGCAATATTGGGATAATGCATTTGCTTAAATTATTATTTGAATAAGTTACATATTAGTTTTGTTTAATGATAGTATGATTGAAAAAAATATGAAAAATCAACACTTTAAATGTCCGTGGCTATAACCAATAAGTATTGTCGCTTGCTTGTTATATTCCCTAATGAGCTGCGCCGTGCGAATAATGGGTCTTATGCCTTATGCGGCCAGGGTAGCTAAAGACCAGCCTGCGCTATCGCACAGTCTGGTCAGGAGCTCATCTGTTCGCCATAAAGTCACGCAATGGTCTCATTCGCGGACATGGTAGCTCCTGACCAGACCCCGTGTATGGGCAGGCTGGAATGGAGCTATGCCGATCTCATATGACATAATCCCCATAATCGCACGACGCGGCTCATATATTTAACACACATAGTGCATTCTGCTCTTTGATACAATATTTCTCTTAAAATTTTGTAGTTTCCAGGAAATCCGCTCAGTTTTTTTTTGAAGAAAAAATAACAACACACACATTCTTGGCCCAGCCCCAACCTTCCAGGTAATCCGCTCATGGTTCTGAGAAAACAGACACACAAACATGCAACGATCATAAAAAGGTATATTTACACAGGAGGAGGCAGTGAATATTTAAACATTCTAATATTAACGCAGCGAAATTGTTCGACACAAACCAGAACAATGCGAGACGTAATTTGGATACTGATACATGTAAAACAACGCTAAATTGAATTGATATTAAATCATTATTTTCCAATTAAAACAACAAAATTATTTAAATGAAACAAACATAAAATCGGTATGCATTCAAACCTCCAGTGACATAATTGTTAATATCACTCTCTTTCTTTATTTTCATAAGTACAAGTATCCCGAGTCGGTCTTTTATAACATGTTTAGAAAAATACTAGTGAGAGTGTTTTGCGGTTCGAGTATATTCATTTCCTTAGGTTTTTACAAATTCCTGGAGAAACTCTTAGGAATTAATAAGTTCATCAAACACATGTGAAAGTATAGTTGCCTGAAGTGCATAAACCTTAGTGAGGTTGTTATGATGAAGTGAAACTATAATTACCTTAAATGTGTAAACGCCAATCAGATTATAAGAGATGCGAAACACAATTTATACTTCCTTGTAAGTAAATTTATAACATAAAGTGTTGTAGCGAATGAACAAAATGAGTTCAAGAATAGTATATTTCATTAAAACGCATCCCTTCATGATATAAGATATGACATGTCAAACGGGATGGCATTTTTAAAACATCAAATCAAAGAAGAAATATGAACGCATGTAAGAGACATAAACAGAATATCAAAACTGCAAAGAAGGTTTTTAAAAGTAATATTACGTTATGATTTAAATATTAATGATTATGATTTATGACAAAAAAAACAATGGCTTACTGTTGAAAATATATGTAAATATTTCAAAAGTATAATTATTTACAAATCTGTTCATAATTTAACGCCCACATATATCAACGGCCTGATTAAATGTTTTAATTTCACATCCATTCTTTTTGCGTTTTTCTGTTTTGTATCTATATATATATATGATCCGCAATATGTAATAGTGTAAAATAAGCGAAAACCCCGCGTAACATCCCGTTCTGCGTGTGATGCAGCTAAGAATTACTTCGCAGAAAAAGACGTTCGCTATCTTTGATCTCATTCATTAAACTCTTTACCTTTCACCAATCTAACCACAATCAACGCCGTATATCTGTTTAAAGATATGTCTTGTTGTTAATATTAGTAGCATAAATGTTCATTGTGAAAATAAAGGTTGAAATGAAACGTTTCTACAGAATTTACTAATTTGTTTCAGTTTTAAGCCGCTTATCAACCACATGAAATGTTGTATGTAGTGTTTGCATATTTACGCATGACATTTTGAAGACATGCTGATACAATTTATAAATCAATAAAAAGATACACATTACATTTCCCGTGCACGTTTATACACTTATTATGGTATTTGCAGAAGAAAAAAACACACATAGCAAATATCAAGTACATGAATGTAAAGGTATATTCAAACTGCACACTTGTGTGCGTACATATAACTGATACTACATTATATTATACTATTATATGCGTCCTCGCATGGCATATTATGTATGTAACGTACGTTTGTTCTTAACGATTGAACTGAAAGGAATTTAAGTATTTCATTAACACGCAGTTGTCTTTCAACACATTTTAATCATACATAAATTACTCCTTGCGTTTTCTTAATGAAAAATCATACCACAATCTTACCACAATACTTTACGACCGAACATTTTAGTCAGACTACGTCATTAGGGAACCGGCCGATGTCTGATATATGTGTCGCGTTCTGAGACAACTAGGCATAATGCATGTGCGTAAAGTGTCGTCCCAGATTAGCCTGTGCAGTCCGTACTGCACAGGCTAATCTGGGACGACACTTTACGCACATGCATTATGCCCAGTTTTCTCAGAACGCGACACATATATGTGATAACTTGACGCTCAACAGGATAAGATAGGGATCTACACAGCGGGTTTCTTATACACAGTGTAGACTAACACTGTTTTATTGTGGTAACATGCTTGCTTAGACAGCATAGGCAAAAACAGTATGAATTCCAATTTTGATATAAAAATCTCTAAGAGTCTGAAAATAGCGCCGTTGACTTTTTAATTGAAGAGTATAGATGACATCGAAGAAGTGATTTTCTGGAAGATCACACAACACCGCGAGTTAACTGAGGACGACAAATACAATTAAGAAAATAATAAAACAATTAATTCGCATCACATGGAGGCAGTTAATATGTTACTTAAAGGTCAACAGATAAGTCCAGACTAAAAATCGTATTCTATAAGGAATATAATATAGATAGATAGGTGTTTATTTCGATCCAATACGCCATATTAGGCACATGAGGACAGCATAATTTCACAACAAATAAACAAAAGAAAACAAACGCAAAATGCAATTAAAACACACACACTCGCACGCACACACCCATGGATACACACACAAACACACACTTACATACACGCACACACACACACACACAAACACACACACGCAATCCCATACACACACTCACAAGTAAACAGAAACATGCATGCACGTACATGAACAAAACGTTGTTTTTTTTAAATCATGACAAAAGCGGAGAAGCATATTATGCATGAGAAACAATAATAATAATAATAATAATAATAAATCTTTAAATAACAACAATAATCATATAATTCCTTACATGAAACACAATAAAAAGAAGCGATCAACATATAGTTATCGATCAGTAAGTCCTATCGAAACCAATTAAAGAACTTATTCGGTAATTAGAACACAAATTACTTAGCAACAGAGATATAAAACATGACGACACACATAGTATAATCATATAATCATAATGTAATGATGCAGACAGTTAAATTTAGGAATCCAAACTATGATGAACATCTACAAAACATTCTTAAATATGTTGTTTTTTATATAATTAATTATCTAGGTCAAGATATATAGGAGCTTTAATCTAANCATGCACGTACATGAACAACACCTTTTTAAATCATGACAAAAGCGGAGAAGCTCATTATGCATGAGAAACAATAATTATAAAAAATTCCTTAAATAACAATAATCATCATATAATTCCTTACATGAAACACAATAAACAGAAGCGATCAACATATAGTTACCGATCAGTAAGTCCTATCGAAACCAATTAAAGAACTTATTCGGTAATTAGAGCAAAAAATACTTAGCAACAGAGATATAAAACATAACGACACACATAGTATAATCATATAATCATAATGTAATGATGAAGACAGTTAAATTTAGGAATCCAAAGTATTATGAACATAAACAAAACATACTTAAATGTGTTGTTTATTCATATGATTAATTATCTAGGTCACGATATATAGGAGCCTTAATCTAATGGAAAACAGTACTTATATTATTAATTAACGTGTTAATTCTTTACTTTAAAACCAAAAAAAGTAAAAGAAGCTACTTTTCTTAGAGTAAGTGCATCTTGTGTATTCATAAGTGCAATAAATTTGTGCATATTAGGTCGCAGCCAATACTTTTTATTTATATATCTCTTCCTTAAGTCAGTTAATAAAGAACATTCTAAAATAAAATGATATTCGTCATCAATTTTTTGACAATTGGTACATTTTCTTTCATTATATGGAATAGAAATAGGTTTATGCCAGCGGCCAGATTCAACTATTAATCGATGAGATGATACTCTGAGTTTAGAAAGAGCAATACGGTGGTTTTCATTGGAGATGCTTGTAAGGTACATTTTTAAATCATTGTTTATGTTGAGATGCCTATAAAACAAAGCTCTACTAGATGCCGTTAATCGTGAATTCAGATTTTGATAAAAACAATCCTTAATTCTTTGTTTGAATAATGACAAGAATACATCTTTATGTCCTACTCCTTGTTGTACCCATACCTCTAAAAACCCTAAACTTGACAACAATAGATGCAACGAACTTACCCAGCTTTTTTTAGACGGTGTCAATTCAAAGTCATTTTTCATCATATTATATGTAAGTTTAATATACTTATTTTCTTTGCTTTCTATTATTTTAAAGAAAATAAGTATATTAAACTTACATATAATATGATGACGAATAATTACGTCTTTGTCCAATTAGATGTTTCGCTAGCGAATTTTTGTTTCACATGTAGAATGTGCTGTAATAAAAACCGAATGTGCGCATAAATAACGTGCCTTGAAATATGTTCTCGGTAAAAACGGTATTTTAATACGAAAAGCACTCATGTTACTTCACAAATGATATTTCCCTGAAGGCTTTTACATAAGAACAATTTTTGAATGTACAAACATGAACATAGACATACGTTATGGCAAATAATTGTATCAATTTTATACTTATTAAGCATCTTTATGAATGACCGGGATGGTTTAAGCGCGTTTCTATTAAATAAATAATTTGTAGTTATTGACGGTATTTCGATTTGGAACGTTTTTTATACTTATATTTTATTTTGAAGTTTTTTAAAAACATATATTTAAAAAGAAAATAAATACATTTTATCAATTACAAAAAGGTTAAATTTAAAAAAAAAAAGAAAAAGTAACGAACGACCGAACGAACCAATGAACAAACGCACGAACGCACACACGCACGAATGCACGAACGAACGAACGAATGGACTGAATGAATGAAGAAATTATAAATAAATAAATAAATAAATTTAATTTCAGGGTGTCGTCCCTGATTAGCCTGTGCGGACTGCACAGGCTAATCTGGGACGATACTTTACGCACATACATTATGCCCCGTTTTCTCAGAACACGACTCATGTATTCTCCTCTAGTTCGCTTTTCATAGGACTAGCTTTATGGTTGATCCGTTGCATCTCTAACACTTTCGATCGTTCATGAAAAATAACTTACACTAGCCCACATTGATAATTTTAATGACATTTCTTGCATCTAGATTTGTAAGATTCATAATATTTAGTTTTTGTGATGTTGCTGTTTGTTTCATTTTTATTCATATAAATATATAAATATGTTTAAGCCAATTACGAAAACTGTATTAATAGTTACGGAATTTGAATTTATGAATATAGGTCATTGTCATTTGTAGGTATCCGAGCTATGATTAAATGTTCATTGAATAATAAAATAAAATGGCGACTCTACATTTATCTCCGAGCGTTGATATACTTTCGAATTTCCTTCACCGAGTCAATCTTCCTGATCATGTCGGCTGCTTTCTCCGCGATCATAATTGTCGCTGCGTTTGTATTTCCGGAGACAACGCTCGGCATCACTGAGGCGTCAACAACACGCAGCCTCTCGATTCCTTTCACGCGCAGTTCCGGATCTACCACCGAGTTCTGGTCGGATTGTGGACCCATTCGACACGTGGAAGTTGGATGATACACTGTGACAGCGAAATGTTGAATGATACACTTGTGGAATTCGTCAGAGAGGAATACTGTGTGATTGCAAGCGGCAATGTTCATAGCTTCTTTGGTTGCTCCTATTTCTTTGAAAGGCTTGGTGTCGAGTAAATCCATTGTTCGTTTTGAAACTTCAACAAACTTCGCCATGTCTTCTTCGTTCGTGAGATAGTTAGGTTCAATAATGGGGTACTCAAATGGATCTGTGCTTCGTAAAGCAATGTATCCTTTGCTTTTTAGATGCAACAGTATCGGCACAAGTACAAAGCCGTCGACCCAATTATCGTAGAAAAGGTCCAATATTATGTCGGGTTTATATTTTACAATCTTTTTAACCGGAAGTGAGCCGAACATATGAATTTGCAAGTCCGGATACTTCGTATCACATTTGGAAGATTTTAAGAAAGCGGTACCAACGAGATTAGTGGATGACAATAGACCTTTTCCCAACAATAAGTATTTGGCAACACTTAGCAGAGAGGTCGCCCTAGGTTCTGTAAAGGCCTCAGATGTATTTATTCGGCCGCATATGATTGAAAACATGTGGTCTTCCAAGTTCCGGCCAACAGGAAGGTCTGCCAACACAGGGATATTTAAATTCTCAAGGTGCTCCTTTGGACCCATTCCAGACAGCATCATTATTTGAGGTGAACCAATAGACCCCGCAGACAGAATCACTTCCCGTTCTGCATTGACGGTCATTTTCTTATTGTCTTTGATAAATGTCAATCCTGTTGCTACACGTCCTTCAACATTGACCTTAGTAACGTGCGCATCGACAACTACATGCAAGTTGTCTCGATGCATTACCGGCAGCAGAAAGGTAACAGCTGTACTCTGTCGAACTCCATTTTTAACGTTCACCTGGCTGACGCTAAATCCAAGCTGATTCTCGCCGTTGAAATCAACCTCTTCATAACCAAGTTCTTTGCCAGCATCGACAAATCTCCTCGTTAAAGGGATTTCGGTTTCCTTGGAAACAGTTAGAGGACCACCCGAGTAATGATATTTAGAATTCTTCAGCTCTTCTATTTGAATGTCTTCTGATTTCAGAAAGTACGGAAGAACGTCGTCGTAACCCCAGTTTTCGTTTCCGTTTTCCTTCCACTCATCAAAGTCATGCCTGGAAAACAATACATTATGTGTAAATATTAATATATCACATGAAACTGTAACTGATAATATAATCAATTTAACATCAATTTATGAATCGATGGGTGTTGGTTTTATGAAAGTTTCGCAGAAAAAAAAGTCATACCATTAGCGTATTACTTAAAAGTAAATTTAATATATAAGTTTTAATATAACGTCCATCGTTATAATTATCATATTATATGCAGCACAATTCTCTGAATTGAATTGTAAATGCATGTTCCTTTAAAGACCATT
The DNA here is from genome assembly GCA_007657795.1 of Dreissena rostriformis. Lineage (NCBI taxonomy): Eukaryota > Metazoa > Mollusca > Bivalvia > Myida > Dreissenidae > Dreissena > Dreissena rostriformis. Next base: position 8,072 of record VMBQ01008717.1, read on the forward strand.
AATTTTGTCAAACATATAGATCTTTGCAATATAATGTATTTTTTTTTTCAATTTAAGACAGTTTAATGACAATACGTAAATGGTTCAGGCACGGGCGAACCGCCGCAAAATAACAACCGCCTGCTTTTTTTAATATTAAACCGATGTGAATAAATGTGTATTTAGAAACATTGAAAATATCTCAAACCGGTAGAAAGATTATTTGAATTCCCGTTAGGCGCGCTTTCTCGACGAGTTAGTAAAAAAATATATAAAAAAAAAGAAGTTCTGGCGAGGGAGGGGGGGTTAAGATGTTCTTCAAATTAAGGAAAATATTGAAATAATGAAACTAAAGAAAACCAAAAATCAAGAGCGAAACTATTTATGAATTATATATGAATATTGTAATAGTGGTTACCAGTGGGAGGGATCTATTTTTTAATGTTTTATCGGAACACTTACGAACAGACATCAGCCTGCTCGATCATTTCTTCTTTCGAGCACGTATTCATTTAATAAGCGCTTATTTGTATATACCGTTAGGCAACTCTAATATTTATTGAACACAATGAACTATATGAATATTTAGTTGTAGCGGAATTCATATTGTCGAAGAAACTGCAATAGCCATGTTATTAACAGTACACTAAGAAATGCATGTATGTAAGCTTTATTATATATTGTATTGTATAATATTCTGCATTTCAAACAGCTTCTTTAAATAGATTTAACAATTAACATACAATCCACCTTTAAATCTATATTTTTAAATTCGGGTGCGGCATGAACTTCCTTTCGTTTCTCAAGGGCATCATCGAAGGAAACATAAAACATTCGATTCGATGTGTATTGATATACAAGAAGTGTATCGTGGTCTGAACGAACCAATTACCAAACCGACCATAAGTACCAGAGGAGACACATACATTAACAACAAACAACAAGAAGACAAAACTTCATCAAACAGGTTTCGTCTTCAATGGAACGGTCAACGAAAAGCCGGGGTTTAAACCGGTTTTAAGGAACTCCAATGGTTGGATCTTAACCAGAGCACCAGAATGGTACCTTTCTGAGACACGATTATATGAAACAAAAACGAGTATAAGCTACATCTCGTGCTTAGGCCAAAAAAAATAGGTCGGTTTCCGGTCTCCTTGGGAAAAAAAACAGGGTCGATAGGTAGGGATTTTTTTTTTTTTTTTTTTTTTTTTTTTTTTNTCCCTAATAAGCCCGTGCGGATAGCACAGGCTAATCTGAGACGACACTTTACGCACACGCATAAAACCCCCTGTTCACAGAGCGAGGCTCATATTTGTTTGGTTGTTGTTATTGTACACAAGATGCATTGATGTCTCACCTGCTTCCCCTGACGTACTGCATCATATTAAGCATGCTGCTTCCACCCAGTATCTTCCCCCGCGGCCAGTAGTGCTCATTGCGACCATTGGGCTGCGCAAAACCCGTCTCTTTCTGGGGCGTCGTGTGTTAGACCCAGTCCGCGGGCGACTCTTGAGTTGTGAGAGCCGCAGCCGGTACGGAGAAGTTCTCATGGTGGACATTTTTCCCTCCCGCTTCCACTAGAAGAACCCGGATATCCGGATCCTCCGACAGACGCGCCGCTAGAACCGTCCCCGCTGATCCGGCGCCGACGATGATGTAATCATAGGTCGAGTTCACAGTCTCCACGACTCGTATCTCACTCGGTTTTTTAAATTGATAAGCAAAGTATGCCAACAGAGCAATAAATACCACGTATTTCATGCTTAGCAGTCCCATTTTGTTTTGGCAGTACTTATCATCAGTGGTTCCCGGCGATGTGTGGTCTAATTTTAAAATGAGCATCGTTCTGCGAAAACTGGCAATAATACTTGTGCGTAAAATGTCTTCCCATATTAGCCTGAGCATTCCGCACCTGCTAATCAGGGACGACACTTTTCGCCTAATTTGGATTTTTTTTTTAGAAAAGACTTCCTTTAAATTTCCATTGAAGCGGAAAGTGTCGTCCCTTATTAGCCTGTACGGACTGCACAGGCCTATCTGGGACGACATTTGCGCATATGCATTTAGCCCAGTGTTCCCAGAACGAAGCTAAATATTACTTTGGTTATATACGTATTCACATGTACACTCGCGTTCTTCAACTAGAAAAATGTCAACACTTTCACTTCGATCACTTTTTAATTGCAGGAAAATTATATAGTATATGTGTATATTTTATAAGGGTTTATGTCCGTTGATCAGTCAACAATGTCCGTATCCACAAAATCACTTGTTCCGCTTTTTAACAAATAAAACAAACTTGATAAAAAGAGCATGATTTACATTTACGTTGAAATTGACAGTATTAAATTACCCGATATTTCTACTCGGCCTACTTAAGTATGAACAGACCAAAGTATTTAGGTTTAATGTAAACCTATGCAAAGTGTATAAACGATTAAAATGTCCAGCATATGTTGTGACTGATATTTTAGTCAATATACATGTTTAACACAAGCTGACTCCCAGTAATCGCATGTTTGAGGGATATATACTGAACGACGGTTTAAATATTCAATATTGTGTATTGTTGAAACACTGTGTTTGTTTAATCGGCTGTTGAATTAAAAATAATAATTTAATAATAAATTGTCCTATTTAGGAAAGATAGTAAAACAAAGTCATACAAGCAGCTGCAATTGACTGAAAATCTAGCATTCAAACTGTTTTAGGAGTATAACGTGATGAAACTCTACGATGTTATATCATATGGTTATCACTATCAAGCGGTACTTTTATTTGCATGATGTTCGTTTAGGAATTTTATGTAAACATGATTTTATCACGATTTTATCACGAGATGCCAGCAATGTATCTATCAAACATATCATGTTTGCTCACTGGCAATAACATGCGTTCATTTTGTAGTTTGGAAACTCAAAATAACAAAGCGTTCTTCAATTTCTCTGGTTAAATGAAAACAGTCCATTCTTGAAATAACAGCATATCACACTCACAATTGATCGCAATACGTGTTCAATGCAATCACAATAAACGTTCAAATAATAATAGGACTGAGTACCATAAATCGTACACAATGTTGATTTTCATCGTCTCTGAAATTCGAGCAGTGCGTACAATTGTACAATAAAGTTAAACTACCGGAGTATCCAATATTGAAAAGAATCGACTGCATGAAAGCATTATGTGTTAATAACTAATGTGTTTATTTTAAAAATTCAGCCTGATTTTCAGCAAATGACAGCTGATTGTGATACTTTCTTTCTTAAAAATGTGATTATGTTTTAAAATAAATCGACGATTACTTCAAAAATAAATATTTATTATACATCCGAACCGTCATTAAGTATATATCATTAAAACATGCGATCTGAAGTCGGTTTTCTTTATATATGAGCCTCGCTCTGTAAAAATGCCGTCCTAGATAAGCCTGTGCAGTCCGCAAAGGCTAATCAGGGACGACACTTCCCACATAAACTGGATGTTTGCTAAGAAGAGACTTTCTTTAACGAAAAATATCATAAAAGCGGAAAGTGTCGTCCCTGATAAGCCTTTGCGGTCTGCAATCTGGGACGACACTTTACGCACATACATTAAAACCCTTTTTCGCAGAGCGAGGCTCATGTTTACCACAATCTCAATCACAACATCCGCTTGATGTTCAAACACTGTGCTTTCAATTTACAAATCGTTGTGTGAACTAGTTAAACACACGCTGAAGATAACACATGTATAATCAATTTTCCTCAACTCTCAAAGTGCGCATTACGTCGATGTGGTTTAAAGTGTTTTAGGACTTTATACGTTAAAGTGTCGCATGGTCACGGTGATTGACGGCATTGTACGGCATGTAAAGTACCTATTATCGGATATTTTTTTTTTTTCAAGTCAAGTCAATTTTATTGGCAAATACATTTGATATGTACGTTAAAGTGGCCGTTTATTTAAATATAAAGATATCGGGTTTTAAACGAACGGTTCTGGTTCAAATATGGAAGTATATTTTAATTGATTTAATTAAAACATTTTAATTTGTTTAATATACTATACGAATTTGCACTTTGTATCCTTGTTAAATACCATGGAAAGATGAAAAGAGCTAAACAGCAACATAAACGACAGAATCAAAAAATAATAATGCCTGGATCAATTGTTTGATGGGATGTGGTTAACCTAGGTAATCATTAACACAGCGCAAAGCAATTCAAGACATCACGTATATTAACAGAGAAACAATACCCATTAATTGAAACAAAACACAGTCGATTTCAAAGAAGAAAACAAATTTGGTTTCAAACGCGCATCCCTCTACTAGACGTTTCGCCCAGGTTACAGGTAGGAATTAATTGAGTATTGAAAACCCTGCTTATACATCATAAATAAGGTGTTCCCTTTTCGATCCGAAAACGACGTACGTTATCCCTAAATCACAAAACATGTCAATGACATAAATAACGTATTCAACCACTGTGAAATCAGTCATGACGTAACATTTGGGAAAAAAAATACAACACCATGGAAGATTTACATCACGTCTTTGTGATGTGGCATTTAGGTTTCCATCAGGGTCTGTGTCAAGAAAGCCGGTGTACCCGATTTAGCCGATTGAGCAAATGTACAGTTATCGACGCAAGTCTTTTAAAAACGGATGAAATGTTCAACCGAGTTTGCTGATTAACAATATTTAGCCCAAATCGAACGTTTACCGATTAGTGTTGTCCCTAAAATGCAGAGAGTCTTGCTTATACTAATATGTTTCGTCAGAGAAATGACGTCACACGAGATACGTCATAAATTGCGTAATCAGGCGAATGAAAATAAAAATACGGAAAGCTGGATCGGTAATATATTTTATAGAAGAAACAAAAGAGCGTTAGAAAGGGATATAGAATAAAAAGTTTATTAGACGTTTAAACTGTAAAATACGTGATATATTTAGACTCGCACACAGTTTGAATTCATATTGGACTCGCCTAACGACTCGTCCAATATAACTTCAAACTGTGTGCTCGTCCAAATATATCTCCGTATTGTACAGTGAAACGTCTAATAACCTATACTTAAAACGTCGGGACCCCGTATTAAGGAGGTGAATACACACTGGTAAATCAGTGATCTATGAGTGTTAAGGGAAAGATCTTAACGTAAATAATTTGGTTAAATGAAAAACACATTCGGAAGTTAAAACAGTAAACAACAGTAAACAAACTTAAAACATAGGCCTGACTTACAGAATTTCTCCATACATTTCTAAAAGGAAGTTGTTAGCCAATGTTTGATGGGACATCTCTCAAATTATAAAATGCAATGTTATGATATTAATTCGGGTCGACTGGCGGGAAAAATCGTCAAAATTTCTACTGGCTATTCATCAAGATAGCCTGGGTTGAAAAGCACTACAGAGTAACTGATTAAAAATTGAACTAAAGAAATTAAAAATCCAAAAAAAAGTATAACAATAAAAAAAAAGGCTCCAGTGGGGATCGAACCCACGATCTCCTGTTTACTAGACAGGCGCTCTGCCACTGAGCCATGGAGCCAGTGTCACTAATGGTCGGTAAAGTAAAGCTAGTCTATTACACACGCCGCGTGTATACATTGTATCGACACGCGCTCAACTTCGGCCAGCGTTCGTTAATTTCCGATAACCAATGAATGCATCAGAAGTAGATTTATATTTGGCTTATTTTCATAACATTTTTTTATCTACACACACCTAGCAGAGTTGTTATGTAACCGTCGGGCAAGAGATTTACAGCCATAGGCTAATTAATAGATGTGTGAGAGAGACATTTATTCAGGTCTTTCTTCCTTAAAATGCCCTTTCACAAAACGATCATCAATCGTGTTACATCGACCATCTCCGGAAGATAGGCGACTTACCGTTATGCAATAAATCGTCTGCTGATCCAGAATGAACGATCATATGCCTTTTCACACACACAAAATAAATAATGAAAACAATTTAATCCCCTGTGAGATATTGAATTTTGAGTTATTTCCAACAAATTGAATGCAATCTTTCTTCTCGTTCACCAAGTATAGGACGTCTAGTTGTGTCGCATTCTGAGAAAACTGGGCAAATGCTTGTGCGTAAATTGTCATCCCAGATTAGCCTGTGCAGTCCGCACAGGCTAATCACGGACGACAATTTCCACTTTTATGGAATTTTTCGTTTAAATGATGTCTCTGCTTAGCGAAAATCCAGTTTAGGCGGAAAGTGTCGTCCCATATTAGCATAGCATATGAATATTATAACATAGTCTAGTCGATTTAAAACACCCTCTTTAAATTCTTATAGAATACATATAATAAGATCTATAGACGTAAAAAAATGTTGATTTGAACCCGTGATTTCTGTATATAAATTGAATCATTTTTATTCCGCCGTTCACGCGCGCTTTATGTGTAAACGGTCGTATATTTGGTTCAATCATTGATTGAGGATTCGAAACGGTACGTGAGTTGCTCGTTCTGCACAATTCAAAGTTGTCGCTGTTGTTACAAAATAAAGTTTCCTATATGTGGGTTTGTGCTCATTATCGGAAGGTGATTGCTTATAGCACAAATGTTGTAAGCAAGACTACAGGGGTAGTTGGCCTTGATCAACCTTATTGCGATACAAAAATTACTACAAGTGGTATGCATAAGTGTGTCGTTGTCCGTGCTACGAAATGTAGCACGCGTCTATATATATGCACGGTCCAAACTATGGCCTTGTCGGTCAAATCAGTGCTTACCCGTAAGACAGTGCACGTATTAGACACGTAGCATGGCGGTATATATGAGCATAGCTCTGTGAAAAGGGGGTTCAATGCATGTGCGTAAAGTGTCGTTCCAAATTAGCCTGTGCAGTCCGCACACGCTTATCCGGGACAACACTTTCCGGTTTTATGGTATTTTTCGTTTAAATTAATTCTCTTCTGAGCGAAAATCCAGTTTAGGCGGAAAGTGTTGTCCCTGATTAACATGTGCGGACTGCACAGGCTAATCTGGGACGACACTTAACGCACATTAAACCCCATTTTCACAGAGCGAGGCTCATATTTATTAGCGATCAGTTTTATTAAATGCGATTATTCTGGTTAATTGTCGCGTGTAGCATTTGTTTTCGATTTCAGGCGATATATGGCAATCTTTATTCGTATGTGTATTTATAGTGAATTATGACTGAATAAATATACAATTTATTAAACATAGAATTTATCATGGCCATAATATAAAGTTAAGTAGTTTCACTCTCGGTTTCTTTCAAGTGTTAATTAAACACGCGTTTCCCGCCATAATATTTAGTTTTCTCACTTGATAATTTTACCTCTGTTCTGTCACTTATTTTCTAAATGTGTGTCCGAAAACAGAATAATAATTAACTTCTAAACAAGAGAATGTTCGACGAAAATGTTAAACATGCTTTACAATGACACATGTCCGATACAAAAGCTTTGTCACACTGTCTGTCAGGCCCAACAGCAGTACCCTACTGGGTTAATGTCGTCGGAGTTTGGAGTAGGTTTTCGGGTTCGTTCTCCGTGGGGAATTTTATTTACCAAACGCAGAAGCAATCTAATTATTGATCGTATCTAGATCGTATTTTCGATGTTATAATATAGGATTTATCTGAGTTAATATAGGCTATAATTTTCCTCAAACAAATAGAAATGCGACAAGCTATGACAGTTGAAATTTCCGTGCCCGTGAATCACGGTAACAGGGTTACCGGTAGATAAATCTAATGTTAGTAATGTAGTAATGCATGCATAAGGTTTAACTGTTCGGTTGCTTCCCTTTGACAAGTGATATGTATTTAAATTTACATTGAAAACCTAAGATTAAAATCAATAAATAGTCAGGATGTTCTGTGAATAATGTTTACCCTACGACAAGGGCATGATGTGAATATGTTTCATTCACCTACATTAAGTACTGTTTAGTTATGACAGGGTGAGGATTATAGTTGTCGATCATAACTATAACTGTAACCATAGCAAGCTCAATTGTGGTCTGACGAAAAACTGAAATAACGTACGATGGTCCTCTGTAGCGTTATTCGATTGAACAAAGGCTAAGATTTCATTGATGTTTATTTTCCTCTTTGAATTTTTACACAAACACTTTCCAAAGTCCGGAAATATTATAATGAACAAGATACATGCGAAACCCTAAACGGGCCTCACCCGCGATAACAAGAAATTGTGAACCTATACTTGTCTAGTGTGTACCGACTTACTTTTTTAATACAAACAATGGTTAAATACCCGTGCTACAGACGGTAATATGTAATATCAGAAAAAGTTCAGCTTATTAAGGAATGAGAGTAACAAATAAATGACATTTTAGCCTATACATTGACGGGAGGCGGTAAACTACAACGGGCGAGGCATGGTATGGTATTGCGCAAGGGGGGGTTAGAGGGTTAGGGTTAGGGTTAAGGTTAGTGTTAGGGGTCGGGTTAGGGTTTTGGTTAGCCTAAACCCAACCCTAACCCTAACCCGACCCCTAACCTTAACCCTTACCCTAACCCTTTTTTGGGTTATCACCCCTATACCATGCCTCGCCCGTTGTAGTTTTCCGCCTCCCATACATTGACAGCACATCGGGAAGTTGACTGGGTAAATTAATGAATAACTTGTAATAAGGCCGCACCATTAAATCGTTGTTCTTGTTAACATAAGACCACACCATCAAATTCTGATTTTTGTAAATAAATGATTTTCTCAAATGTCAACTAGATTAGGTTATTACGTCACACCTCTATAAACAAACAAAGTTTTATCAATCTTGCTTAATTTCTCTTCGAGTTGTCGCAGGATCATAATTCGGTCGGACACGCGGAGAGACGGACAGACCAGGGGTAACTCAAAAGTCCCCGCCAGTTTGGAAAATTATAACCAGCGTCCTTTGGATGTTAAGGCTATGACATTTACCAATATAACATCCAGACAGTTTTACATTTGCATGCATTTTATTCGTTATATAAACGTTCTACGTGTTTTACAAGCTTTCACGTAATCAAATGAAACATGGGGCATTTGGTTGAGCATTTATCCTCAATCAAGTAAATTTGTTTAACATGACGATCCTGTAAATAAATGTAAATTCGTTAAACACGACGATCCCGGTAATGCATGTTAATTTGTTTAAAATAACGATCTTGGTAAAACATGTTAATTTGTTAAACATGACGATCGCGGGAATACAAATAAATGTGTTAAACATGACGATCCCCATTATATATGGTATTTTGTTAAGCATGGAGGTATCGGCATTGCATGTAACTTTGCTCAAACGCTTCTAACAATTATTTAATTACGTGGATAAATAACATATCGTTAAGATCTTTTTAATATGTAACCACACAGTACAATCGTACACCAAAACCATTGCACAGAAAGAGGAGTGAATTGCGTCCGCGTATGTTTAAAAACGTATTTGATGTGTTGTTTTCTTTCAAATTACATCGGAACTTATAATAACGCATTCAAAAATGCGCACAATATTCTGAATATATAAGATTGACACAATTGTGGAACTAAACCTACAAGTTGTACGGGCTGTATCCAGTGGGCAGCCTGGGCAGGAGTAGCTGGCAACGCACCCAGTTGGTGGACTAGTTGTAGGCCACATTGGATAATAAGTGTATGTTGAAGTCTGGATCGAAATAAAAACACTTTTTGAAACAATGTGTAGTTGAGATGCGCGGTTTGTACCAACAATTAACAGAAAGACGAGTTTTTTTTCAGTCGATCCAATAAACAAAGATTCCTCTAGTCCGAAAAAAATAGTTTTATTGAATAAGACAACTATTATTATTCACCGTTGGAATTTTCTTTTACAATCTGAAACACTGTTTTCGTTGTTATGTTGTCTTACTGCACTGACTTTCCGTAAAACTTTTTTATACAACATATGATCAAGATATTACTTTCCACTTTTCTGCTAGTAAAATAACATGAACCTTATGGATACGCCTTAATTTACCGCAACGACTCTGAAACATACTGTACGATATATGAGTACAATTGGTATAAGTTATTTATCTTGTGCACTTTCCGCAAAAAATACGTAAACATTAAAACACAAAATCGCTAGAGATAATAAATAATAATAAATGTACAGCAATACAGCGTTCTAGTACTTACGGTTGCACCACAAACACATCCGTTGAAGAGAAATGCGCCCAATAACACAGTCTTTAGAAACATATTGAAGACAAGATGCTTTTGACACCAAAGTTATAACAGTGACACGTATGCAAATATCTTTGTCAAGATGTAATGCTTACTCAGCCATATCTTTGCAAAATCAATAACGTTTAAGTAATTATAGTTTCAAATTATCCCCGGTCAGACGCGTCTATAACATCCGGCTAACAGCGACAAATCTTTGAGTGGATGTTAAGCTTGTATTTTAATGAGTTGAATTCATTGAGAGTAAACGAATTAATTTATGCTTCAATCAACTAGGATGTAAAATGTAAAAAAATATGAAATAATCACACTAAATTTCCATGCTTCTGATGTTTGGTAATGACGCTTTTACATAGATATGTGCTTAATAGTTGTTTTCATGTTAATGACTCATCTGAAACGTATGGGAAAAGTGCGCATCACACGTTTCAGTATATTTGTTTCTATTTATGGTTAAAACCCTTCAAGCATTTAAAGGAGCAGAGTATTAAAAGTTCATTATATTGCATACAATACGCAATGAACAGTAAGAGCATGGGCTAGCCATGCGTCAACGTAAATGTAAATTAATGACTTAACATTGTTAGACTCTATATGGTAGTTCGAGCGACACACATTCTAAAATAGGCTTACATTTGCAGCATTTTATTTTGAAATGCCTAATCGCAACGCGAGATTTAGCTCAAGTTCAAGAGTTAGTTAAGAAACCACCACCAACCGACCTATAGGAAGAACGAGCGAACGAAAAAATCATAGTTACATAAAGACACCGACATCTTTCTGTTATTTGGAGCGAAGGAGCCGTCCAACATGTTCTTTAATGACTATGTGCCGATTGATTAAAACAAATTATTTCAATGATATGCTCTTTCCTACAACAATGCAATCATGCATAGATTTTGACTTAATATGTTTGAGTGATAGAGACTTTGATCATAAAGCTCGACAATACAAACGTTTCGCTAACAATGTAAACAAGTGCACTATCAGCAAATTGTCTGTAAGCATATAAAAAGACTGTGTTACCTTGCTCGTACTCTAGTAGTTATAGGTATGATAGAAAAAAGATTTTTTGTAAATTCATACTTAAAAATAGTTTAACTCAAAAAGTAAAATAAATATTAAAAAGCCAGCGATTTAAATTTGTGTTGGGATTTCATTACACGGTATAATTTGTTTGGCTGTTGGGTATTTTGTACAGGATATAGGCGTAGGGTAAAACTGTCTAGGAATTTGAATAACATCCGTTTGTACAGTTGTTTTTAAGCTTTAATATATCAAGCGTGTTAACAGTGAATCAATTAGAATTGTGGTGTCTCATGTTGCGGATGTTGTTTTCTTTTTATGTTAAATGTTGGATGTTTAGAGAATATACATTCGGATTGACGCATTTCCTTTAAGACAAGGCATTAAAAATAAATACAGAGAATATCTTTGTTTTGAAAATCGTCTTTAAATGTGTTAAAGCTTCATCTAAGGACTGATTTCCCCTCATCATAATTTTAATGTATTCTGTGTTTATATTAAATTAATACTGTAATATAGAATCGCGGGACATTTTTCATTTTTCCGTTTATATGTTATGTATTTTAAATTTTGGGGTTAGCGTCTGATAGGTCCACATATGATGGAGATAACGCAATGGTCATTTGTAGATGCTTTAAAAAAGTTATTCTTTAAATGGTAGGTAACGTATGCATGACACTTTAAAACCCCACTTCCACTTTCCAAATATGTTTTAAAAAAATACAAATCAAACAACGTAAAAATAACACATTCAAACCGACTAAAAACAAAACAAAAACGCAGTCTAATCGTCCTTTTGGTAAAACAACGAAAATTATACGGTAATTATAAATCGTATAATTTATGTGCCTGCGATAGCTGGTGATGCCAAAAACGCGCGCTTTCTAGCAAAAACAAAACAACAAATTTAAATGAATTACTGACAAACGAACAAAAAGTGAAATTCACGTATTTTTCTTCCATTAAAACTGATAACCTACCAAAATGAATTATTGTTGGTGGCTTGTGGATTTAAAATCGATTCGTCAATAAATAATGGTTTTAATCGATTTGAGCATAAATAATGGTTTATTCTATCGTAGTGCAATATAATAAATAGTTACGTCTATTATAACTGTTATAATAGAAATAATAGAAACAAGGAGTGAAACTTTATTTAGCGTAAGACCATCTTTACTGTAAACCATGTAACTCGAATCAACTACACACCGAACGTTTTCGAAAGCTAATAAAATAATTTATCAGGAAAAATTAACATCAGTACCATTGATCCAGCAGTATTTCGATACCAGCCCTCAGAAGTTGACATTAAGGACGAGAGTTTTGTATTGTGTTTGTTAAAAACACACTCTCTTTGTTTGAAAAATGAAAAGTAAATATTCATACGTATTCATTAGACTCAAATATTTATTTTTGCTTCTTCTGAGATCATTTGTCGACTATTTGCTGCTATTTGACACACTCTCTTCGATGTTAGTCTCTTCACTTAGCCATAAGGCGATCCGCTCGAGGGCAGCAGCGTTGTTCTGGAGGTTCCGTAGCAGCTGCATCAGCACGCCACGTCCAACATTTGATGTGCGTAAATAAAACATTATTCATATTTTTGCAACCAAACTCGTGTGTGATTATTGTTTTGTTATACATACTTCCTCGGTTCAAATAAAAAACGTTAGTCGAGAATTCGCACTACATAATATAAGCAGCGATACAACAAAGTATTACGGATGCAGTAGGTATGACGCTGGTTTAAAAGATAACTCAGACCTTGAAAACTTATTGCATGTACATTTTCCTATGTACACTACCCCGTAGCTGAACCCTTATCACGTAAAACCTCGGTCAGGAATATGCAAATACATATTCCATATTACTAGCACTTTCCATTATTCAACTTCGTTTCATTCACAAACTATTTATGATTGTAGGTATGAAAGATAAATTGGTACAGGCAAGTTAAACTTACGCCTTGTGTAAAAGCTTGGGAAAAATACCCGGTGTTTTCACAAAGACTCCTGCATTGACCCTGCGTGTTCCTGTGAGTGGGGGGATTATGTGTTATTTGTTTAAGGTAGTAGGTGCCTAATGAGATCGGGAATAGTCGTTCGATATCGCCGTATTCGGAAAACGTTTCGGCTATGAGCGGATTCTGCGGTTAAGTCCGGAAATCATACTTAATACATATAAATTTCCGGACTTCCGCTTAAAGCCGAAACGTTTTCCGAATACGGCGATATCGACCGACTATTCCCGATCTCATTTGGCACCTACTACCTTAATTGTCACATTGTAAACTTTGGATTATCATTCTTATTCAAGTCAAATTTCTAAAAATTACGATGAATGCAACACATGTTAATTTGTTAAACCGCTTCCCACCATAATTGAATAACGCTGAATAGAAAAAAAAACTATATGAGATGTTTTACACGAACATTCACAAACCACTCGTACATCAAAACCATTGCAAATAAAGACAAGTCAATAACCAGGGGCGGTTCAAGGATTTTTGGCTAGGTGGGGGAGGCATTGAAAGATTTGCTGGGTTCGCCCCCCGGAAGCTCCATGATTTTTGTGATTTTGAAGGTTTGACAACCACCTCTCGAGCATAACACGCCTTATGTACTTTCATCAAAGTACCTTCTTATAATACAAAAAGTGCATTGTTTACATTAATACGGATGGATATAGCCGGAAGAAATGCTATAAAGAAGAACACTCTAGTCTTATGCATTTTAGCTCGTTTTGGCGTTGGCGCATCCATCTTTGTTGACATAAAATGCAGCGAAAAGAGAATCAAAGTGCAACAAGAGGGATACATCACAAACGCAAAGTACGACTTGAAAAACAGGGCGACAGAGAGTTTAAAGTTAAAACATTTAGCGATTGTCTCTGATTAGTGGGAAATGTTGTGTACAAAAAAGACACCTTCTGGTGTGACGATGCTTTCGAAGAAGATGGATATTCAAGCATCAATTTAAGTTTATCTACATCACCACAATTGTGTGAGTTCGAAAAGTTTGGGTACGAATTATAATTTTGGGTACGCAAACGTTAGGTACGAAAAAAATATGCCCCCAAAAAAGTTGGTGCGAAATAAATTATGGTACGAAAAAAAATTTGGTACAAAAAAAGGGGTACAACAAATTGTGGGTACAAAAATGGGGGAACGAGAAATAAGTTCCCGTGTGGAACTTGTCTAATTCAGCGAAACTGGGAGACGGGTAACATTCTCAATCAAATCTAAAAGTAACAACATTTGGGGTTTTCCAAGCGACAACGTTTGAAATGCCACTTGGCAGTTTCGTGTCTGGTTCCTCTCACGAACCTCTCGATAAATTTGAAAGAGGACGGAAACCAAGCTGATTTTTTTCATGGTATGGTAACTGAAGCAGCATCGTCAAAAGGTTTGTATATGGTGTCTACTCCCAACTAACTATGGAACAAATCGCGCAAAATATTCAGTATATAATTACGACTGGATACAAGCGTTGAACTATATTTACATTGGGGAAGGGCCGCACCCTCGCTAGCAGGTTGGGCAGGATGGGCATGCAACTGTCGGGGCTTTCGTTGTAGCTACCGTTGCCTGATAGTATCGAGTAGTCTCGATAGAAATAAATAATGTTTTAAAACGATATGTAGTTCGTTTGATTGGTAATTGTACCGACAGCTCACAGGACGACAAGTGTGGTATGTTGGCCGATAAAATAAACAACGATAACTCTTGTATGAAAAATATGTAGATTGTATAATTCACTGACAGATATCGTACAATCTTTCCCCCTTGTATCGGTGATACATGTTTTTGCTAGAATGACTATATGTCGATGGAAATCATTTGGGAGACGGAATTGGACAAAATGCTACTTCCAAAAGACCGTTTACCGTTTTTAAGTTACGTGTGGCTTCTACATGTATGTACGCATGAATTACAGGTCTTAATAAACAGATAAGTACGTAAAACATACCAAATACATGTACAATCAGCTTTAACATTTTGATTGTGTGCACTCTTTAGAGAAAAAAGTGATAACATTATAAAAACAAAATTGCGAAACCATTTTAATAAATGCATAAAGCCGAAATTTATTACTTAAGGAACAAAAAACGAAACCGCAGTAGAGAAATACGACAAATAAAGCAGTCTTAAGAAACATCTTTTAGACAACTATGCTTTTGACGCTTAAGAGCGACATTAAGAGGGTTACAACAATGACACGTATGCAGGTAGTTTTGTCATTTTGTACTGACTACTCAGCCATAGCTTAGCAAAACAAATAACGTTTATCAAAAAAAGATTTAAAGGGGCCTTTTCACAGATTTTGGCATGTTTTGAAGTTTGTCATTAAATGCTTTATATTGATAAATTTAAACATTCGATCTATAATGCTCATGTAAAAAATCAAGAATAAAGTTTAAAAAAGGAAAAAAAAGTAGCCCACATCAAGGCTCGAAACAGTCACCCCTGAAGTCCTAGAGTAACAACGCATTAGCCCTCTCGGCTAATCTGCCAAGAATACATGAATGACATATTTTATACCTTATATAAGCAATCTTTGTAGTTTCACAAACTTAAACGACAACAACAGAACTCTCCAAATTATTCAATCGTTTCGCGTTGCAACGCTTTATAATTTTCAGGTTTTTAAATCGTAAAAAGATGCATATAATGGCTATATTAGACCATGGTGAATGTTCAGTATTTCTGTTTCCTCACAAATATCATAACTAAAACGAAAATTTGCGAATCTGAAACAACTTTTTTCAATTTTGTCTATTTACCAAACCTTGAAAAGATCCCTTTAAGATAAATTATGTTTTATACAGAGAGATTAAATTAGTTCGTTGGTCTAGCCGACTTGATAACAATTTAAAGTTCGAGTGGACTACATGTATATGCATCCGTTGGTCTCATGTATGGAATGACAAGTAAAGACTTTAAATAATTCGTAATTATCACGTTGTACTTGATAATTCTTTTATAAGGATTATGGTAATCGACAATTTCTAAAACAAATGACGCACGTTCATTCCAAAAAGCAAAT
Source organism: Dreissena rostriformis (assembly GCA_007657795.1). Classification (NCBI taxonomy): domain Eukaryota; kingdom Metazoa; phylum Mollusca; class Bivalvia; order Myida; family Dreissenidae; genus Dreissena; species Dreissena rostriformis. The sequence continues at coordinate 24,309 of VMBQ01008717.1, forward strand.
TAGGCAAAGAGAACGCTCGTAGATAATAGCAACGCAAAACAACCTAGATATGGGAAATTTACACAAGAATATATGTGCTTTATAACAAATGTTTCGTGACAATAAAGACAAAACAATACGATTTATTTGGATATTTAAAGGGGCCTTTATAAGTTTTGGTGAATTGACAACATTTAATAATTTAAATTGTTTCAGATTCGCACCATTTCGTTGCAGTCATGATATTTGTGATGAAACAGTAATACTGAACATTTACGATGCTCTAAAATATCCATTACATGCATCTGTTGACAATTCAAAAATTTGAGAATTATAAGGTGTTGCAATGCGTTACGATTAAATAGTTCGGAGCGTTATGTGTAAGTTCGCCGTGGTGTAAAAGATAAGATGTCCGCCTAGCGATCGGGAGGTCACGGGTTCGTTCCCCACTCGGAGAGCGTTCTCTAGATAGACATAAAGACAACAAGTACTGGTTAGAGGCCCGGAAAAGAGAGCGTTTCTATAAGCCTGGGGCTTTCGATGCAATCGAGCTAAAATAAATAGGTTTAAACTAAATTATATATATTGTATATTTGAAATGTCTTCAGTAATAAAAAGTCCTTGATTGCCCCGGTCACGTAGATGAAGGGATAACTCAATGATAAATAATCTAAAAATGATCGTGCTAGTTGCGTACCTTCCCTTGCCTTGTACAAATGTAACACTTTAAAAAACATAACATACCGGTTATCGTTGGTCGCTAAGCGCCCTTGTATGACGCCATTATTATCAAATACAAAACATCACTGCTGGATATGAAAAGGCCGTGATTTATGTTAGTATTTTTTATAAAGAAAAAAGTTTCTTATAAATGCGTGTTTGTGCAAAACGACTTGTCACAACCAAATCGTCTGATACAAGTTCCAAGAATATCTAAACATCATACTATTATCTACAGATATTACCAATTTTAAGCTAGTAATTAGTAGTAGTAATATTTAGCTTTTTACTATGAAATTCACCGGCACGATTGTGATTTTTGCTATATTTAATGAAATACACGATATATCGCACCAGTATGCATGTTGCAAATCTAGATATTAAATTCAACGACTATCAACATCTTCTATGTGGATTAGTATTTCCCAAACTCTGTTTTGTCGCTATCTATGAAATTGCACTGAATTTAATTTGCGAATAAAGTTTAGTTAGCGTTATCGTTTAGTCACTGTTTTATGAATTCCTATTGTGTCTTACATTTAAGTTAATGAAATGAATGTTTCAAATTTAAGGACAATTTTATCTAAAAAATGACAATACACACAGCTGTTATTTTACTTTACACATATAATACATGCAAGTGTCATAGTAAATAAATGTACAATGATATTAAATGGTGTCATCATTTAGTTATAGATTGAACATTATGAGATAAATTGAATTCCAATTTTGACGAGAATAAAAACTAGATACCTTTAGCATGTTAGCAATACACTGAACTATTTATTAACTCAGTCTGTAATGTCAAACATGCTATAAGAAAAACGGGTTCACAGACTACTTGTGGAGAAGCTGGGATAAGTAACATAGGGGTAAAATCGTTAAAATGCCACAATTCTGCAACTTTTAACATCAAATCGTTTCACGATGTCATCTTGGTTCGTTTTACGGATGTAATCGAGTCAGATTCGTATTCATTCGTTTTGCTTTAATTTGTATAATTTATGCAATGTATATTTAAGTGATATGATGGGCATTTTTCATCGTTGAATTTAGCCAAAAAGAATTAATAGGTCAAAAGAGTTAGTTAAAATGTGGTTACTGACCAATTATCTGCAACTCATCTTGCTGCTGGTTGTTTATTAAAATATATTTTATATTCGAACTCTTACGTGACTCACCCAGTCATATAAGGCGAAATGATCCCTAAAACAAAATTGTGTATTTGTGTCGTATGTACGAATCTGCACTAAAAGTAAATTTAGGTACACATCGTACAAAGTACGGTTAATATTCATATGCATTATTTTTCTCTTTCCGGAATATTGTTTAGTATTTTGATGCTGCATTACCAAATTTAAGTGTATATGAAGTGAAAACACCATAAAAAACGGTTGCGATAGACACCTATACTGTTAGATGCCCATAATATCACTTTAAACTCTTCAGCAGTCATCAAATTCCAAAATTAAACTCTGTTAAAACATAAAAAGGGGCATTTTGTATCTCGTTTAAAGGATGTTAACAGACTAAATCTAGCGTTTACATTTTGGCTATTGAATAAGGAACAATGGTTATTATGGGTAAACTTTATTTTGAGAAGTATTCGTTAATTTTTAGCATTTACCGATCTTAAATAACACAATGCTTATGTGTGAGAACTACGTCATTCTTCCGACGCTGCCCAAGGCCGATCTCGCGTTCGCTCGAAAATGTTCGGACATCGTCGCGAAAAATTCAAATATTGTCTTACAATAAAAAATGTGTATATCGCTAAATAAATGTTACCAGACCAAAACTAGCAAAAGAAACACTATCTTTTGAACGGTTAACTTTATTTTACTTTGTTTAATGATTTTGATCATTTACGGATAATACTGCGGAGCATTTGAACTTTGATAGTTTTGAATTTTGGGGTTCTCGTTTGTTCGACAAACAATTTACGGAGCATGAGAGAATATGGCACCATGCATTTTTTTTTTTGTTAGTTGTCATTAATATTGTACACCACTTTTGCGTGCCAATTTAAAGTCGAACTCCTTAAATATTTTCGAAAACTACAAGAAAACAAATCATTTCTAATCGTAATTATTCCAACTAAAATAAAGACTGAAACGCACTGAAATCTTCTTTTGGGTAAATCAATGAAAATTATATTGTAATTTAGTATCGTATAATTTATGTACACGCGATGCTGATGATGCATCTGGATTTAATCGAGAAAGTACACTCTGTTCGTACCAGGCATAATGTAAATGTGGCGCCTTCGAGTATAAACATCATTAAATGATTTTTTTACAAACGAAATGAAATAAAATAAATGAATTTTCTTCCATTGACCTGATTTCCTCTCAAAGTGCGTTGAATTCTTTTGGTGGATTGTTCATTTAAAATTGGATCGAGTTCAAATAAGGATTTATTCTCTCTGAAAGCCATATGATAAATATTTACTTCCATGATACTGTTTAACAAACACAACCAAAATTACAATGATCAATAGAATGAATACTTTTTTTTTTATATTTCAGAAAACACAAGATGCATTTATTATATAATGGTTTTTTATTCGCTAATAATACGTTGCCGTTGTTTGATGGAAAAAAGAACAGTCAGAAAATCGTCATACATATTTATAAATCACAAATTTATATTTTTAGCTTCTTTTGGGATAATTTGTTGACTATTTACTGCTATTTGCCACGCTTTCTGCTATGTTTGCCTCGTCGCTGACCCCTGAGGCCATCTGCTCGAGGGCAGCAGCGTTGGTCTGAAGGTTCCGTAGGATCTGCATCAGTACGCCACGTCCAACATCTGATGTACGTTAATAATACATTAATAACATGTTTGCAACAAAATTCTTGGGGGCTTATTGTTTTGAATACGAAATTCCTAGGATCAAATAAACAACATGAGGCAATATTTCCCATTACATAAAATCAGAAACTATACAAAAATAGTACGGGTACCGTAGATATGAAGCTGGTATAAAGGAGAGATCAGACCTTGAAAACGCGTTATAGGTACAATGTCATATGTACACCACCCCGTAGCTGAACTCTTATCACGTAACTCCTCGATCAGGAATATGCACATACATAACCCATTTTACTCACACTGTCCATTACTCTACTGAGTTTCATTAACAATAAATATATATAATTTTTAGTATGAAAGACAAATCGGCCGAATGTACAGAAAAGTGAAACTTACGCTGCGGTGTAGAAGCTTGATAATAATATCATGTGTATTCACAGAGGCATCTGCACTGACCATGATTGTTCCTGTAAGGGTGATAGCGGGTTATTTGGTTTCATTTCACAATTGCAATTTCTTCAAACCGACGATACCGGTAATACACTTACAGTTGCTCAACCGTTTCTAACAAAACAATAATTGCATGGATTCCTTAAATGTCGTTATGAGGTGTTTTATATAAACGTACACCAAAAGCATTGTAAAGAAAGAAGAGCGAATAACGTCTGCGATTGTCCCAAAACGTATTTGCTATTTTTTCTACTGCCACCCAAAAACAACATCATTATTGAATCATTTGACAATCAGACGGAACAATCATTCATAATGGTATAATACTGCACATACATTAAACAATTAAAATATGACACAGTTTAGAAACTATTTTTACGTTTGGTACGTGCTGTATCCGGGTGGGCAGGTTGGACAAGCTCCGCAACCAGCCGCTGCGGTCGTTGGATATGCTGCAGTAGTATAGTAGTATGACCACGTCTAGATAAAAAAGAATAAAAAACATTTTGAACCGATATGTAGCCCTTATGCGTAGCAATGTAACCGATTTCCAGCAGAGCGACAAGAGTGGTTCCTTGGTCGATCAAATAAACAATGAGCTTTCTGGTGCGAAACCCTAATTCGATTGTGAAATGATGTTACAACTAGTGTCATTTACAATTGAGCTGGACCTTTGTTTTATAATGCTCCTCTTCGAATCTTTCACAAAGTTTTCGTTTCTTTTTACAACGATGATATTTTGTCTACGGAATCATCATGTATAATACAATCATGTCATCATCATGATGGAATACGGCATATGATCACGAAGTTGCTATACGTAACAACATTTTACATTTTGTAAATTGCGTTTCTGCTTGTACGTGTGTACATGAACCTGTATGGCCACGTATTAAAAAAATCTGCACAAACTATATCGATAAAGATTAACGTGCACTAATACATAAGAAAACAAAATTGCAACATTATGTTCATAAATGTATAGCGCATGTATAGCGCAGCATTCTAGTACTTACGGTTGAACCACTAACAAGTCCGTTGTAGAGAAATACGACCAATAGCACAGTCTTTAAAAACATCTTGAAGACAACGATGCTTTCGACTCAAACAGAGTTATAACTATGACGCGTATGCAAGTTTCTTTGTCAATGCGTAATCGTTATCAGCCAAACATTTGCAAAACCAAAAACTTTTTAAGAACGTTTGAAGATAAATTATGTTTGTTTTTCACGCAAGGAGATTACATGTGTCCGTTGGTCTTGCTCGCTTGATAACAATTTGAACAACCGAATACATTCTAGAGATTATATGCATCCGTTGGTCTACTGTAAGAAACGACAATTTAATACTTTTGAGACATAATGACGTGCTTATCTTGTTATTTTTGTTACATGTTCTTAAAAGGATTAAGGTTATTCGACAATGTTCATAACACGTTACTTAAATAAGATAGAAATGCAAACAGAACGCTCGTAGGGCACTGCAGCGCAAAACAAACTGGGTGTATGCATTCATGCAGGATACAATAGGCTCGAACCCTTTGTACAATAATGTTTCGTTTAAAAACAAAGATAGATTTATAGATCGGAAAAAAAATCATTGAAAGGATAGATGTGGTATGTTATTCGCCCACACGCGTGTCAGTGTGCACTCACATGTGTGATATGTGTACATTTTCTTTTTGGTTACCAATGTTGTTAAACATTAATCTTGTATCATATGTCATTAAGTTAAACTGCATTCAACGTTTAAATACATTAAATCGTATAAGATATTGGAGTGTTATTGTTTCCATATCATTCTGGAAGACGGACTATGCGTACTTGTTTATATCATAACAATTGGCCGATTCTGGACTTTGTCGAAACTATATATTTATTTCAAGATAACGAACCACAACTGTTAAGGGGTGTTGCTGCAGTTTTGCTGATTTTTTCCCATCTAATAGATTTTGTCAAAAAATATGCTTTCACGTAATCAAATGAAACATTCCTTATTATTAAGTCGTTTCGCGATTGAAACGCTTCATTTAATTGAGAGCTCTGAATGACAATTTCTAAAAAGATCGAAAACAGGAACTGCCTTGGTACCATTTTTGACAGACGTCTGGATCTTTGTAAGCCACTTGAGTATAACAAGTTAAAAACATTCACACAAACATGTTTTATCGAAACATATTGCGTTGTTGCCATATGGATAGTTTACGGCACTATTTGAATCGAGCTCTGAGAAAACGGGGTTAAATGCATGTGCGTAAGTGTAATCCAAGATAAGCCTGTGCAGTCCGCACAGGCTATTCGGGGACGACACTTTCCGCCTTAACTGGATTTTGGTCAATCAGTCTTCCTTTCAACGGAAAAAAAAACAATAAAAGCGGAATGTATCGTCCCTGATTAGCCTGTGCGGACTGTACAGGCTAATCTGGGACAACACTTTACGCACATGCATTAAACCCGCTTTTTACAGAGCGGGTCTCATTTATTCAACTGACAACTTGATTTTTCAAATTATTTAAGTGTTTTCCTTTTTCGGTCAGCCACCAAAAACCTACCGGGCCAATAACGCTTTACAGAGAATCGAATTTGTGTGGCTTTATCGAAGAAGAATTGTCAATGTTTTTATGATCCAAGAAACTTTTTTTTGCATTTTCATTCATAGCTCGACGTGTACCCGAACATATTGCATAATATTTGGAGAAAATAAGAGAATACTTAATCAACCATTACGCAGATATTGTCCTGCTACAGAGGTGTCAGATACATTTAAGTTTATGCTTTCCAGTCAAATATAGAATTTTATTGGTAAAATAAAATACGATAAGAGGGAAAAATATCAGATTTGATACTTTTCACATAGTGACAGAAAAATCTCAATACGTTTTCATCAAATGCATCGGCCATCAGTGTCAGTTACGCTCGATTGGTCGTTGTCGGTTCGGGTACTACTTAAATCTACCCCGGGTACTCTTTAAGTATACTTAAATGTACCCCGGATACGGGAAATATACTTAAACGTATCCGCCCAATTAAGACTGTACCCGAGTTTTATTCCCGCCAAAAAAAAACCCGATGTCGTAAAACGCGCTACGGAATACGAAACAAAACGAGCAAAAAATAATAATTTTAGTACGGAAAATAATGCGTGTAAGTAAGTAACTTTAGACTCTTTATCGCCGGTTTTTCAAGTCGAACTTTGCGATTCTGATGTACCCCTCTTTTTGCACATTGATTCTCTTTTCGCTGCATTTTATGCCAACAAAGTTGGATGCGCCGAAACCCTTCACAATCACTAAAATCGTGGAGCTAACTGGCTTGGCCCCCGGGACCCCCTATCAGGGCTTTGCCCTGCACACACCAGGGGTCCTTGCGGCCCCTTGGACCCCCAGCAAATCTTTCAATATCCCGCCCCCCCCCTAACCAGAAATCCTGGAGCCGCCCCTGGCTACGTCATTTGCGCAGTCAGCATACACTTACTTTCACCCAAGTATATAACAAGATAAGTATTGATGCAAAGCATCAAAGGGCGTCGGGAATTTCAGTGTACAAGGCACTCAATGAAGTTACATGGAACGATTTTTTTTCTACTGTAAATATATATTGGCCGATTATTTTAAACAAAATAGATCAAGATACTGGTATAACCATTATCTATGAGTTGTGTTATAACCCCCAAATAACCATTATCTATGAGGTGGTGTTATAACCCCAAATAACCATTATATACGAGTTTGTGTTGTTACCCCCAAATATTTCATAGTTCATTATATTTACATTGGTTTCCCTTTTTTGTACTGGCATCCGTGTGCAGTTTTCATTAATGGAACAGAACTGTGTATGTTTTAAAAAATCTGCTTCATCTTGTAAGCGTAATTTCATGTTTTTCTCAACTTCAAGGGGAGATGAATCTGAACTTATTCTTACGTTGCTCATTTACGATAGGGGTTGAGTACTCATTGATATGAAAACACTGTAACAGTTTTAATGTGTTTACGCAGGGATGTATAATAGTATATCTCTTATACATCCCTGGTTTACGACCCCCCCCCCCCCACCCTCTCACACAT